>JAEQBH010001213.1:0-173215 GCA_016808115.1 Tetrastigma voinierianum | reverse complement strand
GCACACATACACTTACAGCCATGACATTGCATTAGTAGATCAAGGTAGCACCAGCTCACTCAAAAGGATATATGTGGAATAATACAGTTCTTTGTTATTGATTAAAAAGTGGTCATCACTTTACTTGAGAACATATATTGCGTATATCGTGTGCTACTGAGACATTAAAAATAAGGGCTAAAAGCCTACTGATATATTGAATAGGTACCTTGATGGAAAAATTTATATATTTGAGAAACAGTGGCTTAAAAGGCCTATTAGATATATGTTTATCCACAACACAGAATATAACAAGGCCCTATGCTAGAGAAACCTTGAATGCTTGAGAAAACAGTGGCTAAAAAGCCTACTTTTACTCAAAACATATAATGGAGCATTTCCCTAACATTGTCCCTTTAAAGGCCATGGAATCGACCTAATTCTTTTGGGAAGTTTTTACAATTTCCTACTATATGGTAGGGAAATACTTCTTCAGGTATTTCATATTAATGAACCTCTTGTGTGGCTCTCCTTGTAGGTTTGCTAACCAGTATGCGTTTCCAGGTAGTACTTAATGTACCTTAAAGGTTCCTCCCAGTTAGGAGACCATTTGCTCAATTCTTCTTTGGAACAAATTGGTAGCATAATCCTTTAAACAAACTCTCCCACTTCAAAGCTTTCTCTCTTGATTCTCTTGTTGTAGGCTTGAGCTACCTTATTTTTCTGAATCATCATATAGTTGAAAGCTTGTATTCTTCCATCATATGCCGATTTGAGTTCCATCATCATAGCCTCACTGTACTCTTTGAGGAGTAAGAACATTTTGCCTAAAAACTCTTAAAGAAGACACCACCACTTCCATTAGGAGTACTGCATCTTGTCCATAAGTTAGAGAAAAAGGACTTACCCTTATAGAACTCATTTTAAAAGTCCTGTGAGCCAACAATGTCTCTGATAAAATCCTGTGTCAGTCTCTAGGATTCTCCTCTAACATTTTCTCTAAGATCCCTATCAACACTTTGTTGGATGCTTCTGCTTATCCATTGGCCTGGGCATAGAAATGAGTTGATCTGATGAGTTGTATCCCATAATCCATAGCAAAGTAATTCATCTCTTCCCTAGTAAACATTGTTCCTTGATCAGTAGTAATATACTATGGAATTCCAAACCTATGAATAATCTGCTCTTTGATGAACTGAATCACATCCTTCCATTCTACTTTCTTCAATGGTATCGCCTCCACCCACATAATGAAATAGTCTATATCAATTAGGATGAAGTAATGCCCTTTTGATGATGCTAGATGAATCTTACCAATTAGATCCATGACCCATCCTCTAAACGACCATGGCTTTACTATTGAATGCAATTCAACAACAAGGATTCTTTGTATGCTTCCATATTTCTGGCACCGTTGACAACCTTTAGAGTATGTGATGAAACCAAAAATAACTGTCTTCTAATTAACCATCGTATCTTTGCTCCATATTGATGGGCTCCACAAACTCTTTACACTAGAGGCTATTTGAGCAAGTTCATCAGCCTCCTAGTTTGATTCCCTAGGCATATGTTCAAATTCCATATTATCAAAGAAATCTAACAACTGAATGGTAGTGGTAAAGTAAGGTGCTAATAGCAAGCTGTTGCACTTATACTCCCATGTTAATTGCCAAAGTACCAATTGAGAATCTCTAATGAGTCGAACATCTTTTATCCCAAGCTCCAGTAAGATCTCTAAGCCAACCACCAAAGCTTCATACTCGGCCTGATTGTTGGTGCATTCAAAGGTCATATTGAAAGACAATACAGTCTTTACTCCCCTTGGTGAAATGATCACTATTCCTACACCATCTGAATTCTCTGTGCTTAAACCATCAAATTTGAGGATCGAAGGTTCATTTTTTGCTTCATAAATTCCTAGCTCCACACTTTGCTCTCTCCCAATCTCTAAGGAAGGATGATCAGCTAGGAAATCTACCAATGCTTATCCCTTGATTGATTTATGTGGAAAATAAACCAAGGTGAATTCTGACAAAGTAAAGGACCATTTACCAATCCTCCCCGTAATCAATGGCCAGTTAAGCATGTACTTCATAGGGCTAGACTGAGGAACCACCTTAGCTCAAGACTTGATCAAATAATGTCTCAGTTTAGTACATGCAAAGTACAAGGCCAAACATAAATTTTCAATTGGGGTATATCTTGCTTCTATTGGATTTAAGACCCTACTCAAATAATATATAGCCTGCTCATGATCTTTAGAGTTGTTTTGTGCTAAAAGACAACCTATTGACTCATTTGCGGCTCATAAATATAATTTAAGTGGATGACCATGTATAAGAGGCATTAAAACAAGAGGTTTAGAGAGGTACTCTTTGATCTTGTCTAAGGCTACTTGATGTCGTTCCTTCCACCTAAACGCTTCCATATATTTCAGCTTCACCAAGTCAGAGAATTCATTGGTTCTACCTGCTAAGTTAGAGATAAATCTTCTTAAATAATTTACCTGACCCAAGAATTTTTGGAGTTCTTTCTTGTTTTGTGGAGCATTGGCTGAAGCAATAACTTTTGCTTTATTTTGATCCACTTCAATCCCTCTTTGGTGAACTAGAAATCCAAGAAAATTCCTAGAATGAACTCAAAATGTACATTTGAGTGGATTAAGCTTCAACTAATGATGTCTCATCCTTTTAAAGCTTTTCCTTATATGATCTACATGCTCATTGGCTCTTTTAGACTTAACCACAATATCATCAATGAATGCTTCCATGTGGTGGCCTAGCATGTCATTGAAAATGACATTCATTGCCCTTTGATAAGTTGCACTTACATTCTTAAGACTAAAAGCCATAACCAGCCATTCAAATGTCTCTATAAAGCTAGGACATCTAAAGGTGGTCTTAGGTATATCTTCTATTGCTATTAAAATCTGATTGTAACCAGAAAAACCATCCATAAAGGACAATAATTCATTATTTGCAATAGAGTCAACTAACATGTCTATAATAGGCATCACATATATGTCCTTAGGAGTAACAACATTTAAATCTCTAAAATCCACACATACCTGATGTAACACCCCAAATTATACCCTAACAGTTTTATAACATGTTTTGGGTATAATAAACGTAAATGTATATTTATTCGGAATAAAATAAAGATAAAAACAAAAGTAGGAATATGCATAGGTTAAATTACAAATAATAAAGAAGATTTGAGGCTATTGTAAAAATATTATAAATTGATTTGCAAATAATGTAAGAGTTGGAGGACCAAAGTAAAATAAAAAGGGGTTAAGATCAAATAAGGATAAGACCAAAAGAATATCTTATTTTGGTCTTGGAGAAAGGGAGAGCAAATACGGACAAGAGAGAAGAGAGAAGAAGAAGAAGAAGATCACAAGTACGGATACATGTCTGGTCAGATGGAACTAAGGAGTATAGTCGTGTGTTCCCGTGTAGCTGAAATCTAGTTTTGGTCTAAAAACGTTTAGATACATGGTTTGGAACCCTTGTTTTGTGTATGGTTTGGGTTTGGAAACTCCCAAACTCATTTCGTGTGGTTGAGCTGAGGGAGAGCACTCAAGGCTCCAAGATATGTGTTTCGAGAAGGGTCTAGTTGTTAGTTGAAACCAAAATTCCCTATTTTTGATCGCGCATATAGCTCGGACCTTAGAACGGGGTTTTTGAGTCGTCAGAAATAATAAAGAGAATTTGGGAAGTAAGTCCTTCTCGAAATTGTAGCCACATCAATGAACTTGATGTTAGATTTCAATTTCTTAATTGACTCGTAGACCAAGTTATGGTCTTTTTACTATGAACAGTCAAATGGGTGAAGGGTCAGCCCATATAGGTCGTCAAATTGTGGAGGTCGGCCAGACCTCATGCGCCAGAGGTCACAGCACCATGCAAGAGAGGCCCAGACCCTCATGGTGAAGAGGCCCCGCTAGACCTCATGTAGAGAGAGGCCGCAGACCTCATCCCAGAGGTCTCGCAAAGCTCATCAAGTGTAGAGCTCACCAGCCCCAGAGCCTGGCCCGTAGAACTCCGCTGCAGCTCAACTGCCTTGAAGAGCTCCACTCGCTGCGCAGCTCCACTCCCGCTGCGCAGCTCAACTCGTCTCAAGAGCCCACTCTGTCATGCAGCTCAACCACACAAGAGCTCCACTGGCCATGCAGCTCCACCCTTCATGCGAGCTCAACTCGTCATGAAGAGCTCCACGCCTGGGCGTGCAGCTCCACTCTGGCCATGTAGACCCGGCCCCATCAAACAAATTGTCCCGAAGAGCCTACTGTCTCGGAGGCCGGGGCTCGTCAAGACTGACCGCGCATGACCTCCAACTTCTGGCGTCATCTCCACGTCTGAACTCCGATTTGCGTTCTTGGACTCTATGGAAAGCCCATTGAGTCAAGAATCCATCCATATGCCTGAGGAGATATTATATGTCAGACCGAGGTGTTAGACTGAGCTCGTCACTTCCAGTGCAGCTCGTCAGCCCAGGCCGTCTGGGCCAAGACCGACCGCGCATGACCTCCAACTTCGAAGGTCATATCTCCTTCGCTTGAACTTCTCGATTAAGTGTTCTGGACTCTATGAAAGCCCATTGAGTCAAGAATCCATCCATATGCCTGAGGAGATTATTAGATGTCGACTGAGGTGTTAGGACTCCAGCTCGTCACTTCAGTGCAGTCGTCGCCCAGGTCGCCTGTCAAGACTGACCGCGCATGACCCCAACCGAAGGTCATATCTCCTTCGCTTGAACTCCGATTTGGGTGTTCTGACTCCTATGGAAAGCCCATTGAGTCAAGAATCCATCCATGCCTGAGGGAGATTATTAGATGTCAGACCTGAGGTGTTAGACTGAGCTCGTCACTCAGTGCAGCTCGTCAATTCAGGTCAGCCTGTCAAGACCGACCGCGCATGACCCTCCAACTTCTAAGGTCATATCTCCTTCGTTTGAACTCCGATTTGGGTGTTCTTGGACTCTATGGAAAGCCCATTGAGTCAAGAATCCATCAATATGCCTGAGGAGATTATTAGATGTCAGACCGAAGTGTTAGACTGAGCTCGTCACTTCAGTCCAGCTCGTCGCCCAGTCACTGTCAAGATCGATCACAAGATGACCCTCCAACTTCTAAGGTCATAACTTCTTCGCCTGAACTCCGATTCAGTGTTCTTGGACTCTATGGAAATTTCCCATTGAGTCAAGAATTCATCAATAGATATCATGATAAGATTGGAACTCATATTAGTCCCGAAAAATATGAAAAACAGTAGGTTCTGTAGGTAACTATAGTTATTCATAAATAACCTATAAGCATACAGGTAAGTATAGTTATTTATGCACATAATGAGACATGAAAATGCAAAGTTATGAATAAAATGATGGTACAAATATATATATATATATCACATATGATTACCAATGACAATAATTATTCTAGAATATGAGATATATAATCGTGCATAATACACATTGATCGGGTTCTGCTAACCCGGTGTAGGGATAGATGGGCATGCCTATTAGGAAAAAAAAATAAGTCTGCAGCATAAGGTTATGTCTGCTCACTCGATATTGAGGCCCCCGTTTGGGTCGATGACATAGATCCCTGCTTGATCAAAGGCCCCAAAGTCATTTCATCATTGCGCTTTATAAGATGATCATTGTCTCGCATAATGACAACAAGGCTCGGGCCTTGCGCTCTGTATCCACTTCTAAGGTTTATGCATGAAAACATAAAAGAAAATGACCAAAGAGGCGAACGAAAGGCAGTGGTATAATATACGACATGATATGAGAAGATAAGATTGCTATGCGATGAAAGTATACATTTACAAGAATAAGAAGTAAAATACAAGATGACATGAAAAGTATTATGGAAGATGACAAGAAATGAAACTTGTTATGAAAAGTATATATATGAGAAAATGATAAGAATCAGAATCGTTATACGGTTATATGCATTTGTATGGGCTGGGTGACCCTTACTGTAGGTCATCCATGTAGAGCACTCCCACTAAGCGTAAAGCTAGTACGGGTGTTCAAATCCGTAGGTGCCGTAAGAGGAGACCAGAGGACCAGGCCATCCACATCAGCAGTCAAAGGCCACACAGCAATAGGTGCCCACTGGAAGACCTTTAGGTCTATTTTGTATATGAAATTTTGTAAACCAATGTAAATATTATAGATGTTGAACACTTCCATATATGGAGTTTGTATATATATTTTGTAATCCGCTGCTACAGAATATAATACAAGTTAATTGTTTAACATTATATGAATATGCAATTGTAAAGGTTATAAGTTTAAAAAAAAAAAAAAAAGAGTGACCCTCACTTGACATCCTATGCCGAGTCATGCCACAGCTTAGTGGTATCAGAGCCTAGGTTTAGGCGTTTCTGGAAAAGCCTAGGTTTAGGCGGCTCTTGAATAGAGTATACATGATAGAAAAGCCTATGTTTAGTAATGTGTTGGCCTGATGTGGATGTCCTTGTGTTTTGTATAGATGGATCGTCCCGAAGAAGTCATGGCTTGTTAAACTTTAATGGAACAAGTGGTTAATAAATAATCCTTCGAGTAATGTACCTAATGAGCCCACGTGTTTCTGTTGAGAATATCGCAAGACATGGCCTCTGCTCTTTGATAGATCGACTTCCTAAAGCTCCAATGGATACGTGAAGAAGACATGGAGTGCAGGAATTCCATAGTCGAGGCGAAGAGTCGGAGAGTTTCACCCTGGTTAGAAAAGTTAGGAAAGAATATTGAAGAGGTTAGATGCTCTCCCGATCGTGAGAGCATCATGTGCAAATTCCACTATTGGCAGGTGAGGCATACGACAGGAACTAGTGCTCAAAAGTCCAAGGATTCCAAATCCCCTGACATGGGAATTCTTTGTCCAAGAGTTCAGGGCAAAGTATGTTACCGAGATGTATAGGGATTCCAAGTGGAAACAGTTCCTAAATTTGAAGCAAAGGAGCTTATCGGTGGCTGAATATGAAAAAGAATTTAGCCATCTTAGCAAATATGCACCAGAATCTGAATTCTCGCTTGCAGGCATTTCTGTAGGCAATTTGAGGATGGATTGCATGATTCCATCAAAAGATATTCGCACCTATGACTTCTCTCCAAACAAAGGACTTTATCAGTCGGGTCCAAGCCGCAATGAAAGTGTAGAGACTAGGAACGAGCAAAGAAAGAAAGATTTCAAAAGAAGAAGTTTTTCTAGAGGAGCTTCGTCCTTCCTTGGGAAAAAGAGCTAGAGAATCTCCATCTCAATCAGAATATAGTTCCGCTACGAGAGGTAGAAGGCAAAGGTCCAATGTAGCACGTAGTACAAGTAGGGGTGCTTCAGTGAGACAGGGAGAAATTCCTGAATGTCCTCATTGCCATAAAAGGCATTTGGGAGTTTGTAGGTTAGTAACAGGAGGGTGTTTCCAGGCAAGCCTCGATCATTTGATAAACACAAGGCTCCCCAAGAATCAAGGGACAATAGAAGTCAACAAGGAAGTGGTGAGGAAGATCTATATGACCACTTCGACTCGTGATCGCTGCAGGCGGTCGTAGCTGGTCCATATTAGCATAGAGGACGAGGAGGCACAGCTCGTAGACAAGTGGATCGGGCCCTATGCCTACAGCACCATATATAACGAGCATACGCTATGAAGGTCGTGGAGGATCAGGATGCCCCGAGGTTATAGCTGGTATATTTTCTTTATATGATATTGAGATGTATGCATTGATCGATCCCGGATCTACTCATTCATATGTGTGCATGGAGCATGTATTTGACAGTACCAAAGAATGGAGAAATTAGCATATGACATGCATGTAATCATCTGCTGGGGCACAATGCTAGTGTGAATAGCATATACGTAAATTGCCCCATTGTTATACAACAAGAGAGTTTCTCGCTGATTT
This sequence comes from Tetrastigma voinierianum, assembly GCA_016808115.1. NCBI lineage: Eukaryota > Viridiplantae > Streptophyta > Magnoliopsida > Vitales > Vitaceae > Tetrastigma > Tetrastigma voinierianum. Next base: position 165,319 of record JAEQBH010001213.1, on the reverse strand, counting down.
GATAACCTTACTCCTTCCGAGAGCCTGACTGGATTCTAGGAATGGATCAGTTGTCTACACCGAGCCATCACGATTGTGACAAAAAGATAGTAAAGGTCGGGTGATGCTCGACCGTGACCGAGGTAATAGTACAAGGCATTGGATCAAGTGTAATGTCTAATGTCATCTCCACTATGTTAGAGAATTATGAGGAAAGGATGTGGAGCCCTCGTTTTGATAATTTGACCCAAGAGAGGTCAAGTTGATGTAGAAAAGATCCCGCAGGCGAATTTCCATGTATTCCTCAAGAGTTACCAGGTATTCCACATGAGAGAGAGGTGGTTCTAGCCAGAAATTGTACCAGAACAACCCTATGTCTAGGGCACCGTACAGGATGGCTCCAACGGAGCTGAAAGAGTTAAAGAGTCAATTGTAAGAGCTTTTAGATAAAGGATTTATCCGACCCAATGTTTCGCCTTGGGGTGCACCTGTTTTATTCGTGAAAAAGAAAGATGGCACTCTACAGATGTGGCATCGATTATCTGGCAGATTAATAAGGTGACAAAGAAAACAAGTACCATCGGGCTGAAGAATTGAAGATCTGATCACTGAAAGGAGCGGGTGTCTTTCAAGATGTGACCGCGATCAGTATTATCGGGCCGAGGGTAAAGGAAGGAGATGTGTCAAGACTGCATTTAGAACCCGATATGGTCACAGGAGTTTTTGGTAATGCCATTTGGGTTGACTAATGCACCTACAAAGATTCATGGATTTGATGAATAGGGTTTTCCTCACCCTATGTGGATCAATTTGTCAGTGGTTTTTATCGATGACATCCCGGGTGTATTCTAAGGATGCACAGGAACATGAACAACACTTCGAGAATAGTCTAGAGACGTTAAGAGAAAAGAAGCTATATGCTAAGCTCAAGAAATGTGATTTTTGCCAAAGAAAGTTTCATTCCTATGCTATATTGTGTCCGGGTGAGGGTATAAGAGCTCGATCCCCGCTTAAGATCAAGCAAAGCCAGGAATTGGAAATCACCTCAAAATGTAAACCGAGGTGAGAAGTTTCTGGGTTTAGCAAAGTTATTATAGAAGATTTGTGAGAGGGTTTTCACAGAAGCCCGCTCACCAAGTTACTCAGAAAGGAATAAAGTTTGAGTGACGACAAATGTCGAATAGTTTTGAATAATGAGTGGACGCCATTGGCACCAAGACGACGCAATTTACTCCAGGAAAAGAGTATTCTTGTATAGTGATGCTTCATGCATTGGTTTGGGATGCGAGTTAATGCAAGATGTGGGAAAGTAGTGGCTTATGCATCCGTACGCTGAAGCCACATGAACAAAATTATCCCACCTATGACCTGGGAAGGTCATGGTAGTTTGCTTTAAAAATATGGCGACACTACTTATATGGGGAAAAGTGTAGAATTTACACCGATCATAAGAGTCTCAAGTACTTGTTAACGCAGAAAGAGTTAAATTTGAGACAACGGAGGTGGTTAGAGTTATTAAAGGATTATGATCGCATCATGGGATACCATCCTAAAGGCTAATATAGTAGCCGATGCTTTAAGCCTAAAGATCAAGGGTAGCAATATTACCACAAGATGTTGATTTGGACACTAGAGATGATGGAGCTATGTTAGCTCAACTAGAAGCGCAAACCCATTTTAAAGCAAATGATTATAGATGTTAAAAATGATGAAGAGTTGCGTAAAATTTACGAGATGCATAGGAGAGGTGAAACAAATATGAACAAACAAGTACCATTAGTGAAAGTTCTTCCAACACCACTAAGTAGAGAAGAAGCTACTTGGGAGCCAAGCAACTATGAGAGCACAAAGATCCGCAACTCTTCGACCGTGTATGAATTTCGAGGACTAATCTTTTAAGGGGGAGAGTCAGGACTAAATTATACCCTAACGCTTTTATAACATGTTTCGTATAATAAACGTGAATGTATATTTATTTGGAATAAAATAAAGATAAAAACAAAAAGTAGGAATATGCATAGGTTAAATTACAACAATAAAGAAGATTTGAGTTATTGTAAAAAATATTATAAATTGATTTGCAAATAATGTAAGAGGTGGAGGACCAAAGTAAAATAAAAAGGGGATAAGATCAGATAAGGATAAGACCAAAAGAAATATCTTATTTTGGTCTTGGAGAAAGGGAGAGCAAATACGGACAAGAGAGAAGAGAGAAGAAGAAGAAGAAGATCACAGGTACGGATACATGTCTTGGTCAGAGTGGAACTAAGGAGTATGTTGTGTAAGTTCCCTGTGTAATGGAAATCTAGTTTCGTCTAAACGCTTAGGATACATGGTTTGGAACCTTACTTTGTGTATGGTTTGAGCTTGAAACTCCCAAACTCATTTCTCGTGTGGTTGAGTCGAGGAGAGCAATAAGGCTCCTAGATATGTGTTTTGAGAAGGGTCTAGCTGTTGAAACTGTAAATTCCCTATTTTTGATCGTATGCAGTAGCCAGACCTTAGAATGGGTTTTTGAGTCAGAAATAAAGAGAATTTGGAAGTAAGTCCTTCTGTGAAATTGTAGCCACATCAATGAACTTGATGTTAGGCTTCAATTTCTTTAATTGACTCCGGTAGACCAAGGTATCTTTACTGAACAGTCAAATGGGTGAAGGGTCAGCCCATAGAGGTCAGTCGAGGTCAGCAGACCTCATGCAGCAGAGGTCAGCAGACCTCATGCAGCAGAGGTCAGCAGACCTCATGCAGAAGAGGTCAGCAGACCTCATGCAGAAGAGGTCAGCAGACCTCATCCTGTAGAGGTCTGCAAAGCTCATCATGTAGAGCTCAGCCCGTCTTGTAGAGCTCGTCCTGTAGAGCTCGTCCTGTAGAGCTCGTCCTGTAGAACTCGTCATGCAGAGCTCCACTCGTCTTGAAGAGCTCCACTCGTCATGCAGAGCTCCACTCGTCATGCAGAGCTCAACTCGTCTTGAAGAGCTCCACTCGTCATGCAGAGCTCAACTCGTCATGAAGAGCTCCACTCGTCATGCAGAGCTCCACTCGTCATGCAGAGCTCAACTCGTCATGAAGAGCTCCACTCGTCATGCAGAGCTCCACTCGTCATGTAGACCTCGTCCTGAACAGCTCAGCTCGTCCTGAAGAGCTCAGCTCGTCCTGTAGAGGTCAGCTCGTCAAGACTGACTGCGCATGACCTCCAACTTCGGAAGGTCATATCTCCTACGTCCGAACTCCGATTTGGGTGTTCTTGGACTCTATGGAAAGCCCATTGAGTCAAGAATCCATCCATATGCCTGAGGAGATTATTAGATGTCAGACCGAGGTGTTAGACTTAGCTTGTCACTTCAGTGCAGCTCGTCAGTCTAGGTCAGCTCGTCAAGACTGACTACGCATGACCTCCAACTTCGGAAGGTCATATCTCCTTCGTCTAACCATTTGGCTCTGACTCCGCGAAAGCCCATTGAGTCAAGAATCCATCCATATGCCTGCGAGATTATTATACGTCAGACTGAAGTGTTAGACTGAGCCTGGCCACTCAGTTTAGCTCGTCGCCCAAGTCAGCTCGTCAAGATCGACCGCGCATGACCTCCAACTTCTAAGGTCATAACTCTTCGTCTCGTTCCGATTCGAGTGTTCTCGGACTCATGGAAAGCCCATTGAGTCAAGAATCTATCAATAGATAGCATGATAAGATTTCAACTCATATTAGTCCCGAAAAATATGAAAACAGTAGGTTCTGTAGGTAACTATAGTTATTCATAAATAACTCATGCTACACAGGTACATAGTTATTTATGCATACAATGAGACATGAAAAATGCAAAGTTATGAATAAATGATGGTACAAATATATATATATATATATATATATATATATATATATATATCACATATGATTACCGAATGACAATAATTATTCGGGAATATGAGATATATACTGAGCATAAAATACACACACTGGGTTCGCTTAGAACCCTGCAGAGTGACAGATGGCATGCTATTAGGAAAAATAAGTCTGCAGCATATAAGTTCTGTTCTGTTCTGTTCTGATATTGAGGCCCCGTTTGGATCAGGTGGCCCCGAAAGGGTCACCACTGCGCTTTCGCGCCTTTATAAGATGATCATTGTCTCGTACAATGACAATAATAAAGGCTCTTCGGCCTTTTACAGCTTCCGTGATTCACTTCTAAGGTTTGCGCATTACGAAACATAAAAGAAAATTACCAGTATATGCAAACGAAAGGTAGAGAATATATGACATGATATGAGAAGCATAGCATTGCTATGCGATGAAAGATACAAATACAAGAATAAAGAAGTAGTAAAGTACAAGATGACATGAAAAGTATTATGAAGATGACAAGAAATGAAACTTGTTATGAAAAGTATATATATGAGAAAATGATAAGAATCAGAATCGTTATATGTGTTATATGCATTTGTATAGAAGTAAGTGACCCTTGTAGAGGTCATCCATGTGTATTAATTCCCACTGCCGCAGTTTAGTACTCTGCAAGTTCAACTGCGGTAGGTACATAAGAGGAGACCTGAGGACTGTGCCATCCACATCGCCAAATTATACACGTGTGGTGGGTAAATGTAAAATAAAATGTGGGCAAAGAATAGGTGCTCAACGAAGACCTTTTAGGTCTATTTTGTATGAAATATTGTAAACCAATGTAAATATCAGAGATGTTGGAACACTTCCATATGGAGCTTGTATATTTTCAGAATCCACGCTGCGTAATATAATACAAGCAATTGCTTAACATTATATGAATATGCAAGTGTAGTTATAAGTTTAAAAAGAGGACCTCACTTGACATCCTATGCCGAGTTGGGGCCACACTAAGTTTTTCTATTTTTCCTTATCGCAGAACAATATTTGATAACCATTGAACATACCTGTAGCCTAATGAATCTGGGTCAAGAGTTTCAATTTCCTCCTCGACCTTCAATTTTACTCCTCGACATCCTCTAGGTGGTTGGTATGGAATTCAAGTATGATAGGGAAGGCGATGTTCCACAAGGCCCCAACCAATCCCACGCTTTCATCATCCCCAAGCTTAAACAATCTTTTGAATTTTTACAATAGTGATATGATCTATTCCTTTAAGTTAGTGGATAAGAGAGAACTAATGTAAGTAATCCTTGGCTCTTCCATAGTGCCAAGGTAGACTTCTTCCATAGGATCATGAACTTGATGCTTGTTGTCTTCCATTTTAGGAGAAGCTTGCTCCAAATCTTCAATATGAATTTCTTCATCTTCTTCATCTGATTCTCCTTCATAAATCACTTCAGCTCCACAAATATCTTGAAATTGCTTTTTTATAATTTTTCAATAACTTGTTACATTTGCATTTGGAATGTTGTGGCTGTGTTGGCTTCATTCTCTTCATAAGAATACTTAGTCATCAATCTCCTCAATGATCGACCCCTTTATCAACCTGAAAGGCATGATAGTAGTCATTTTTAAGAAGTTTGATAAATTGGTCTTCTAATTTCACCAATATCTCGACTCCATGTATATTTCTCTCGGAGCCCCATCCTTCTTCTTGCTTCAGAATTTTATTTTGACCAAACTTTGGTCAAGTAGTAACTGGCCCCAATAGGAATTTGAAGTTGTAATGAAAGGTTTTTTTGTTCGCCTATACTACTATCATCAATTTTCCAAAACTTTAAAAATTGGTGAAGAGAGGGCGTCACACACCAATTGGCATGAATCCAATCTCTTCCTAGTAAATCATTATAATTATCAATAGAATTAACCACAAAGAAAGTTGATAAGGAAGTCTTACGACCCACAGTGATGTCAATAAGAATACCCAGAGTCTGTAGATTTCTCCAATGGAAGCTGATATAAACACTTTTGGTTCAATTAGGTCCTTAATACCTTTTCCTAGTGCTTTCAACATTCTTAATGGCATCACATTGACTGTTGGTCCATTATCCACCAATACCTTGGACACTGGTTTACCATTAAAGTGTGCTCTCACATAGAGAGGTCTTATGTGCCTTTTCATTTCCACAGTAGATTTTTCCAAGATTTCACCTTCTAAGCCTTCGCTTCTTTCGTAGAATCAACGGTGATTACCCTCTGACTATGTTTTTCCTCCGCTAGAAAATGTTCTTTCTCTTACCTCCACTAGGCTTTCCTTCATTCCTTTTGACTTGAAGAAATTTGGTAAAGTTAGAATGGTAGAACATTTCAAAGAAATAGAAAATGTACCTATCAGAATAGTTCTCAAATCAATTTCTTCAATAGATCTGCAACTAGACTCATAATCTTTTGTAGCCTTCCTTCCAAATTTGGTTTTCTTTGAAGTAAGCCTAATTTATTCTCTCAAATTCCTGTTTCTTTCGCTTTCTCGTGGCATTTCTTCTTCGTGTGAATGCCTTTTCTCCATAGCTCTTAGTCTTTGCATCCTTCTTTTTTAAGTTATGGTGATTTTTTGAGGAAATTTCTTATACTACACTACTGCCACTTTTGTCCAGGTGAAATAGGAGGAGGGACAACAAACCTAGGAGGTATTTTCCTCCTTGAAGTGTTCATGCCCTTTCCCTTGAGAAAAGTATGTCTCTCTTTGGAAAACATCCTTTCTCTCGAGGATTTCTCTTTCTTATTTCCCCGCTGAATGGTATGGATACCTTCCATTCTTTCCCTTTTCTCTGGTCGTAGACACCCTTCTTCTACTACTAATTCATCCTTAGAACCGATAATACTAGAGGATGGCAAATGTGTCCAGATCCGTGATTTCGACCATCCGATCCTGCCAAATAGTAGAAAAACTGCTTTGATCGGATAATGGATGATATGGATAAACCGATTTTTCAATGGATATGGATCGACATGGCTCTAGGCATATCCGATCCAAACCCGTGATCATATCCGACCCCAAACGTGTGTAATATTTGAATTAATATTTGAATGTTATAATATCCGATACAATATTTGGAATTAATTGTAATTTGTAATAACATCTATATAATATGATATGATCTCACATACTAATTCAAATATTTAATTGCCTATTTTTTAAAATCCTAATTAGTAGTTAGAAATGAATACTAAAATATAATAATGTAAAACCCCAAACCTAACAATAACATTATAAATTATAAATCTAGTCCTAATTGTAATTTAAATCCTAACGTAACATGCCAACATTGTAAACCCTAACTTCTTAAATTACAAGAAATTCTAAACTTATAACACCACAAACCCTAATTTGTTGATAAGCCTCATACAGTCATACTGATCCACGTCTTCATTATCCTTCCCAACGTGGACTGGACATATCTCTTCCAAGATGTTTGAGCTTTGGCCATTCTTGGAATCACCCAGTAGACTTGATAGTTGCTTGAGAACAGAAGAAGCCCTCCCGCTGTACAAGAATTCAAAACTTATGTGACTTTTAAACTCTTAATGACCTGCTCTATCTCTCGTGGTGGCATTTAGCCGACACCTCCTCTGAAAGGTAGGAAAGTCCGACAATGGGCGATCTTCGGGTCCGCTTGATTTTTAGTCCCTAAATCCCTAACCTTAATGTAACACCACAAATTTTAATTCCTAATATTGTAAATTTTAATTTAACACTTAAAGTCCTAATCAAACATCACTAACCCTAACTCTAATACCTATTACATAAATTCTAATCTAAATATAAAGGAGGAAAGGAGGAAGAAAGAAGGGTAGACTAGAGTGGTTTAAGTGAAGATAGCCTCGCGCTTTTTTGATAGAAAATGAGTCTATACTTCGGGGTTGTCGAGCATAAGTATAAAGGCAATTCAATTTGCACATCCGAAAAAAAAAACCAGTTTTGATTTATAAAAGAAAAACACTCATTCTGATCTGCTGTTCGTGAAATATCAAAACAAGCTTGTAGTTCGCATCACGTCAAAGCATTAAAGCAACTCTTAGATCTATTCCTTCATAACATTCGGGACAAAAAGTTAGTGACGGTATCTCGCTTTTCTTTATTTTTAGATCGAGTAGCTTAATTACTGCACTATTGTAATATAATATTGTGCTGTACTGTCGGCACATTACCAATCTAAAAATACATATATCATGTTCTAATATTGAGATCGATTCATCATGCTCAGGTTTAAATGTTGAGATTCCATCATGCTTCAGGCTTTAAAATGTCGAGATTCATCATGTTTCAGGTGTCGAAATATTAAGTCTAGTATCGGTTCCATGAGTGGGAATTAAAATAATAATAATAATAATAATTATGCAAGTGCAGCCGTGGAGAATGTGTTGTAGCTTGCTGTTTGTAGAATAAAATATTAATTTGGTGGATTGGTGTATGAAATATTTGCTACAGCCATGATAATAATTTTATTTTTTTGTGAAATGGTGTAATGGATATTCTGAATTAAACCAAATAAAAAAAAATAAAGAAAATGTGAGTAGATCGGTTTTTGTAAAGTAAATTGTAGTTGTGGGATACAAATTATCCGAGCCATGTAAAGTAAATGATTTTTCGCTTAATTTCTTTATTTTCAACTTGTCCATTTATCGTATTTCTAGACTAAAAATTTGATTTGACCTGTTTGTAATACTTTTTTTTTTAATTTCCAATAATTGTATACCATTCTAGATTTTTTTTTTAATTCTTGGTTTTTGTAAAGTAAATTGTAGATGTGAAAAACAAATCAAAGTTTTGGAATATCCTTGCTTTTTACCCGCATGGCACACTCTGTATATGTTTTGTTGAAAATAAAAATTATTAAAACTAATTTTAGAATGTCTCATTGATTTTTTCCGTGATTCTAGACATCATGAAATTAACTTTTGACACATAAAATGTTGAGATATATTCTTTTAGCATGAGGTATGATTTTCTGAAGTTACACCCATCAAGTAGCGGATCGATTCCCGGATCTATGACCTGATTTCTTACATTATTTCTTTATTTCGTTTTATTTTATTTTATTTTATTTTCTCATTCTTTTCCAAGTTTTCAATTTTAAAATTCAATTGCCTCATTTTTCAATTCCTTACCTATATTTTGTATGAACCAATTATACTAGTTCTAGAAAATTCTCATTTGCCGGAATACGACAAAAGTAGTTGATTTGTGTGATGTTTTATTAACTTAGACTTTAGTTTATATTCCTAAATTTATGAATCATGAAGAGTAACTAGTGTGTCATAGGTTAGCAAAATATGTCTTAGTGTCGCATGGATAAACTGACATATCCGTGGAGAATATCCGAACCGATGGATAGATATGGATTTCTAGATTTTTTTATCCGTAGTATATGGATATGGATATGGATATATTATTTTTATTTAGGATCGGATATGGATTTTGAAAAATCCGATCCAAATCCGATCCGATGCCATCCCTAGATAATACTTAGGAATCTATACCTTTCTTTTCTTGGTATTAGGAGAAAATCTCTCATCCTTCTTTGCATTCAGCATTACCCTTAAATTAGTAGCAGCTATGTTGACTAAAGCCACTAGTGGAAATGGATCTTCATCAATCACCATGACCTCATTTTTCAGGGAACTTCAGTATTCCCTTGTCAATCCTGCCTTGGATAATATTTATGAAAGTTCAACAAGAATTAGTACCATGATTCCAGGAGTTATGATACTTACAAAGATACTTTCCTCAGTTTCTTTGTCGGGAGTCAGATCTGGGAAATGTGATGAATTTCTCCTTCATAAGGAAATCAAAGATTTCCTCAGTCTTTGCCACATCAAATGTATATTGTACTTGTGTATTAGAGGTGTGAGACTTTTCTTCCATAATTTAAGTGTTTTTTCACTCAATAGAGGGCATATGAATGAATGTGTGCTTAGGAGATATGCTACTATAATTTCTTCAAAATTCACCTTTGGCAGTAAGTTCCCATGGAGGTCTTTCTTCTCTGAGTAATTCTTCATACCCTGTTACCTTAGTAGCAAGCTCATAAAAGCCTATGAACTCCATACCTAGAAATTTCTTTCTCATTTCTATATCAAGTCCCCTTTGGGCCATCATGTACTATGTTTCTGGGAGATGAATTTTGCATTTGTTCCTCATTCTTTTAAAATGAGTAATGAATGAATCTACTAATTCTCCACCCCTTTGATAATTCTGCTATGCAAATCTCAGGTTCAACTCTGAAGAATTGTGTATGGAATTGTCTCTCAATTTCCTGCCAACTCATAATAGAATTCCCTGACAATGTTTCATACCGGCAAAAGTACCATGTTAATGAGTTAGGAAATTACTCGAAGCTCAAATAAAGGGAAATTTTCAGTTAGTCCATTCCCTACACCGTATCGCGACCCAAATTTCCACATGCTCCGGGGCGCTGATCATTCCATCTTCTGGGAGAATAAAGAGAATTACAATTTATACCCCTTGGGTAAGGATTTTCTCTATCTATTGCCTTTGGATATGACTTGTAGAATTATGGGCGACCAATTTGTCTAAGGTTAAGCCCGTATAGTTCTTGTATCGCCTCTCTTATTACCTCCAAGTCTGGTGGTGAAGGTGGCTGCATAAAAGAATGGAGAATTTGCTGCTCTATTAATAAAAGATTGGTGTTAACAAACAACCTTTGAGGAGCCATTGTTCTTATAGGGTTAAAACGTCGCCACACATTCGCTGGTTCTATCATCTCCTATGAGGAGGAAGATAACGATTTCAACCTATATAGGAGCAAAGGAGATCCACCTACTTATGAAATTTCGGGTGTCGCCTCGAGCTCATCAGATAGTTGCCTTGTTGGTCGAGAAGCAACTTTGTGCCTTTATTATCTAACAATCTTTGACTTTGCCTTTAGGATAGTCCCTTATGACTGAGATTGTTCTTCTCGCTCTTCCGCAATAGCCTTAGCTCACTCAATTGTTGTTTTGGCCTGCTCATCAATCACATCTATCATGGCTTGAGCATACTTAGACATGGCTTTAATTTTCTTAGCAAAAAATTTGAGTTTTTTTAGCTTGAGCCTCAGCTTGTGCGACCATCCTTTCATTAAAAAGTTGTCCAACTAACGTCTTCTATCTCTTCAGTTCGTTAATCATCGTTTGAAACTCAAATAACACATGACATGAGTATTATCATCCACATTACCTATGCATGCTCTCGAAAGGATTGGATTGTTCGATGCATATTCCTTGAGAAAATTTTGCCGCATTTCTCTCAAGTCAGTTCCACCATGGTCGAACGAGTCCTTCGCTCGCTCGCAACATCAGACACTGAGTCTTCAGACTAAAACGATTTTACTTCAACTCTTTGCGGCATTTAGCAAAGAATAGATCCGACCGGGCGATGTTCCACAAAGATGTGTCCTAATTAGATTTTACAAAAATATGTCAGGGTGATTTTTTAATTCCTCACACAAACATACAAAATACAAGGCAAAGCAAAGTAAGTAGGAAATTAAAGTGTTTCCAAATCGAATAATGTGCATCGTGATTTCTAATCGTGACTATATGCGCTCAATGGTTCCCTTGATAGTTCCACATAATCAAAGTAAAAAATGTCATACAAAGGGAAATATTGTAGGAATCAAATGCTAAAGAAAAATATTAGATTTCCCTTAGAAGGAATGAAATAACACAGTGTTGGAAAATTGATAGACTTTAATGAAACTTGGAAATAGAATGCTAGAATTGATGAAGTAAACATTGAATTTCACTATAAATGAATGAAATAACATTGTGCTCCAAAATTGACAAAAAACTTAGTTGAAACTAGGAAATAAAGTGCTGAGAAACTTAGCTGAAACTAGGAAATAAATTGTTGAAATTGATGAAAGCTGATTAAAAATCTAGGAATTGCTGAAGTAGATTGACATTGTTGAGTCGATTGAATTCTTGATTGGTTGATTAGTTGATTGGTTGATTTGGCCATTGATTGATCTCTCTGCTCCTTTTATAGACGTCTTGACTTACTGCCCAAGTCTCCATTTTCTCCACTCTCCCCATTTCTTAAAGCCACTGTTCATGTCTTCCATTAGGGAAATTTGTTCCTCAAGAATTTATCCATGTCTCTATTAGAGAGACTTGTTCCTCAAGAAATCTTATCCACGTCTCCACTAGAAAGGTTTGTTTCTCAAGGAAACTCTACATGTGCACATAACCACCCTATTTTTTTGCCATTTCTAATATTTGAGAAAATACTTTGTTTGACTACCAAAAAAAATTATAAAATTTTATAAATACCCTTGGAATTTTCTTTTGGCTTACTCAAATGGATTTGAGCACCTTTTATTTGGATTTTTACTCATGGACTTGGGTTTAGCCTAACCTAATACTAGAAGAGGCTAAATTTTGATTTGGGTGCAAACAATATGTTATAAAATATTGGAGGCTGTGTAAGGTGGATTGATTATAAGTGTGACGGGGATTCAAGAGTTTAGGGTCAAAATGACTCTTTTATTAAAAAAAAATTATTCTAATAAAAAAAAATGTTTTTAGCCTTTATTTCAACTTATTTTAATCTAAGATTATATTTTAACTAAAGTTGACAATTACAATTTTATTTCAAAAATGAAATCATAATTGTCAATAACAACTTTTGTTCAAATATAAAGTTCAAAAATGAAGATGCTAGATTGGATATAAGTTTATGAAATATGTTGACTTTAATATAAGTTTTGAACTGGACATAAGAAAGACCTCTAGTCTCCATGAAAATAAAAAAAGACCTCTAGTCTCCATGAAAATAAAATACTAATGTTTTGAAAATCGGATCGACCGGTCCAAACCCTCTTCTGATTCGATTTAAGCCTCCAAACGAATCAGACTTGAACTGCTTGAGGCGACTGTTGAACCGCTAACGGTTCTTACATAGCCGGATGGTTCGGATTTCTACCAATATCAGGCATAGTTTGAGATTACAAAGCAAAGCCGCGGGTTCGGCTTACCACTTCCCGGCCGAACTCTTGTACTTAATTCATTGTTCTCCGTGTTTATATTGTGTGCTTTTTGTTACTCCCATTCAGATGTGGGACTAGAAACTTGAAGGGTAAAATCTAAAGTAAAAGCCAACAAAATCAAAAGAAGTCCACAAACATGGGAATTGACCCTTGGTCTGAAAGGATACAAGGAGAAGCACTTGCCACCTGCTACACTGTTAGCTTATTCAAATAGATGAGAAAGTATAATAATATATTATTGTTCAATATATATATATATATATATATATATATATATATATATATATATATATATATATATATATATATATAATTTGAATTCAAAATATGAAAATGACTTTTTTAACTCAATGATAAATTCGATGAAATATTATAAAATACTACTATAAAGTTTCGAAATTAGAGGAAAGTATTTTTCATATCTATTCTCTTACAAGATATCATATAGAAATCCATTTTTTGTATAAATTCATCCTTTTTTTTATTGGGACTCAAACCCTAATACTCCTCCCTTCCCTTCCCTTCCTCAATGCATGACCTAGTCTTGTTAACAAAATAATTTTTTTTTGAAAAAAATAGAGGGGCGATATTGACCCAAAACTCGGGATTAAGCCGTGAACTCCACGGATTCTTTGAAATGGAAATGATGATTTGACAGATTGTATATTCTTGTACACATAATAGAGTGGCAGGAGTATGCCGTGGATCAGACGGCCTCGCTTCACTCATAGACCAGTTGGCCACTTGCTTTGTTTCGGTCAACGAACTCAACAAGGCCTCTGCCTCTGCTTGTGCGTGTGCGTGAGGGTAGATGCAGTCGAAAAAGCTTTTGAACCGTTAAATTCATCAAAGATCGGCCACGCCAATCGATTTCACTCTGTTCCATCGCGTTTCAAATGGTTTAAGGCTGCTTCAAAGACTAGCCGGCTCAAGGGGACCAATCAAATTCAGACCGGAATAAATTGAATAATGATTGGTCGATGGTTAGACCGACCACACACACTCTCTCTCTCTCTCTCTCTTTTATTTATTTATTTATTTAGGTCCCTATTGCTTGTTACATATCCAAGTAGGATCAACTCAAATAAATCTTATACTTTTCACTTAAAGTTCAGTTTAATTATTTATATATTGATCTTATTTTTTACACCTTAATCTCATTCATTTGTATTTGACCCAAATTTTTATATTTGTAAGTTATAAGTATTGGATTTTAATCCATTTGAATGAAATTTCATTCTTGAGTTTGAAATGATTGCAGTTTTTTTGAATCTTTGAGTCAATGCATTTTAAATACCATTACGAGAATTTATTTTTCAATTCTTTTGTTGAAGTTGAAACCGTCGGAGGCAATTCATTTCATCTATTTGCCTTAGGTCAATATAAGAGTCATACTCTTTGTAATATGTAAAAACAAAGCAGTAAAAATATTCTGGGCTTCATGATAGAGGTACGATCATTTTTCCAGTTCGTCGGAGTGATTGGTAAACAAGGTGTTATTGCCATCACACACAGATCGTTTTATTCTGGGAAGCAGACATTGAAGATTTCTCAAGGCACCGTCGAAGAAGGCGAAATTGCTTTAAGATTGTTACTGTCATGCTCCTAGCCATGCCTAGGCAAAGAGTGGAGATGCGACACAGGACTGAGACTCTTTAACCTGTTTTTCTGTTATTGGTAGGCCCAATTTATATATATTTTCATAAAGAAATAAAACTTATAACATATATATATAAAACAACCACACGTAGTGGTGTTCATAATATTTGTACATATATCTCGAGTCCCATTTACTTGTTCTATACAATTTCACTATTACAAACCTTACACTTACATATACAAAGTTAAATCCAACACCTACTTGGGTGGTAGCTTATTGCCGTGTCGTTCCTACGATGCTTTTAATGCCGTGAATGTCCTCTCTTCTACTAACAAGGATGAAACACCCGTGTTGCCTATAGCTTAGTGGGAAAACATATAACATATATGACCACTCTTGCAAAGGATCCTTAATTTCGCATACATATACAATAGTTTATAAACATATACTTCTTTTACATATCATATGCATCTTTCGTATCATTTGCTTATTTCATGCATTTTTCATGTGTCATATCTTATTATCTTCTATCATCTTGTATCACTTTTTGTTTTTTTTTTTATGCCTATATATTCCAAAGACGTGGATATGGGAGATAATTGTATATACCGGCAACATCATCAGACGAAATGCTGACCTATGCCTGCATCGTATTTAATCTAAATGAGGTCAGATATATCCAAGGTATCATCATCAGATGACATGCACTTTGCATGCTCAGATATGACCCAAACGAGTCTTAATCACCCAAACGGGACCGTTTTGATGACTAAAATGGGGCCAACTTATAACTTGTAATCCCTCATGGGCAATACCTACTTGTCCACCCCCTTTGGAATATATGCAGGAAATCAGGCTTATTAGGTTTTTATCTGAGTTAGAGATATCATACTAGTCATTTACATGTTTGTATTACTATTCATGTGTTCATATTTCATATGTCAACCATTCTTTTATTTATTTACTTGAAATGCTTTACATCGAAATATTTCCTACAAACAGTGCTTCACTTTGACGAATTATCTGGGTCTAATGGGGTCCAAATTTGAATACACTTATTTCAAAGAGATTTGTTCTCCTAGAAGTCTAATTTACCCTTAAATTTGAATAACTCAATTTGGATAAGTGAAACTCAGCTTATGGCCTAAATACCCAAAACTGTACCAAAACACCAAAACTGTATCAAAAACTACCCAAAAACAAGGTTTCAATTTGACGAATTTTCTGGGTCCAATGATGCCCAAATTTGAATACACTTATTTCAAGGAGATTTGTTATCCTAAAAGTATAGTTTACCCAGAAATTTGAATCACTTAATTTGGATGAGTGAAACTCAACTTATGGCCTAAATACCCAAAACTGTACCAAAACACCAAAACTGTATCAGAAACTACCCGAAAACAGGGTTTCACTTTTACGAATTTTCTGGGTCCAATGGGATAGAAATTTGAATACACTTGTTTAAAGGATATTTGTTTTCCTAGAAGTCTAGTTTACCCAGAAATTTGAATCACTCAATTTGGATGAGTGAAACTCAACTTATGGCCTAAAAATACCAAAAACTGTACCAAAACACTAAAATTGTATCAGAAATTGCCCAAAAACAGGGTTTCACTTTGACGAATTTTATGGGTCCAATGGGGTCAAAATTTGAATACACTTATTTCGAGGAGATTTGTTTTCCTAGAAGTCTAGTTTACCGAGAAATTTGAATCACTCAATTTGGATGAGTGATGGCCAAGTTATGGCCAAGACAAAAACATGGATTTTGGAAAAAATTTGACAGCATCTCCCCTAAAACCATAACATTTCCTTTATACAAACATTCCTCAATTGAAGACCATAACCAACTCAAACAACTTCAAAACAACCACAAACTGAACTAAAACAATTAAACTCACACTTATATAAGTTAGGGTTTGATGAAACCCAAACGAAATGCTAAAAGAAGTTATGATGAGTTCCTAACCTTAATCTTTTCTTCAAACTTGATTTTCCTCCTCTCCTTCCTTCATTCTCTTTGCTTGAACAAATAAAACCCAAAGATGGTTTCTCCCTTCAACAACCGTGTGTGTGAGTGTGTGTGTGTGTGTCTCTCTCTCTCTCTCTCTCTCTTTTCTCCACATGAGCAAATGCTCATTCAATAGACCATTTTGTCTTTATGCCTAATTTGCCCAAGGCCTGTCAGCCTTGCATTTTTAGTTAGTTTTCCCATTTTTGCTCAAAAGCCCTTCATCTCTTCATTTGCACTTCAAATTATCTCATTATTCTATTTTTGCATATAAACTTTGTCTTATTCCCTTTGATCCTTATATTGTACTTACCTTTCTTATATATGCAATTCGATTCTTGAATTTAATTTCCAGTTTGTTATCATTTTCATACTTAACAATATAAATTTCGGAAAATTTAAAATTTAACATATATTATATCCTAAACTTGTTATAAAGCGATTAGGGTATATTTCAGGGTATTACAATTCTCCCTCCCTAAAAAGAATTTCGTCCTCAAAATTATTACATAAACTCGATTAGTCATGAGTACCAGGCCCTTATAGCGTTTCCTCTGCTCCCACGTAGCTTTCTCCCCATACGGTGGCCACAGTACTTTCACTAACAGACTTGCTTATTCCGCAACTGTTTCACTTCTCGAGCTAATATAGCTTTTGGCTCTTCATCATAGGAGAAATCCTGTTGCACTTGCACCTCTTGCACATGCAGGATATGTGATTCGTCTGATCTGTATTTCCTCAACATGGACACGTGAAAAACATCATGTAAGTCGGGCTAACCTGCAGAGAAAGCACCACAATACAACAGCCAATTCTTTCTAGGATTTCATAAGGGGCCCAATGAATCTGGATCAAATTCTTCCTTTCTTGCCAAACCGTAGAATCTTCTTCCTCCACGGTGATACTTTCAAAATACTTTATCTCTTACTTCATATTCAATATCTTTTCCTCTTTAAATGGCATATGATTTTGTCTGATCAATATAAATTTCTTTAACCTTGATGAATAACCTAACTTTCTCTTCTATTTCTTTCACTATATTAGGACTAATAACCTTATGCTCGTTCAATTATGTCCAACATACAGGAGTTCTACATCTCCTGTCATACAAAGCTTCATAGGGGGCTATACAAATACTGGACTAATAACTGTTGTTATAAAAAAATTCTATAAGAGGAATATACTTATCCTAACTTCCGGAAAAATCTAGTGTACAACCCCGAAGCATGTCTTCTAACACTTGAATCACTCTCTCTTACTGTCCATTTGTTTGTAGATGGAAAGTTGTACCAAAATTCAGCCTAGTACCAAAGGCTGATTGTAGTTCCTTCTAAAACCTTGACGTAAACCGTGGATCGTGGTCTTACACCATAGATATCGGAATACCATGTAACCTGAAAATTTCATTCACATACAGTTCCGCTAACTGATCCATGGAATAGTCAAGTCGAACTGGTAAGAAGTGAGCAGACTTTGTCAGTCTATCCACAATTACCCAAATAGAATCATGTTTCTTTTGGGTGAGGGCAAAACCATATACAAAGTCCATAGTAATGTTGTCCCACTTCCATTGGGGAATTGGAAGAGGATTTAACAAACCGAATGGTACTTGATGTTTAGCCTTTACTTACTGACAAGTCAGACATTTAGACACATACTCTATCACATCCTTTTTCATCCCTCGCCACCAATAGTATCAAGCCAAATCCTGGTATATCTTGTTACGTCCAGGATGCATGGTAAATACGGTATTGTGGCTTTCATACATCAAATTCTTTTTCAACTCCATGACATTCAGTACACATAATCTGCTCTTGTAAACAAACCTCCATTTTTATCTATAAAATAGTCAGTCTTATCTCCATTTCTGACTAACTGTGCTACTTCTTGTAGCTTGACATCATTCTTCCGAGCATCTCTTATCATCATTTTAAAATTAGGAATAACTCTCAGTTGAGCCAACAAGGCTCCATCAGATTCAAATCTCCAATCACAATGATTCGTGACATAAAGGAAAATCATTTTTCTTACTTCCAAGCATTAACCAATTACATTAGCTTTTCCCGGGTGGTAATCAATTATGCAATCATAGTCCTTAAAAAAAACTCTAGCCACCGGTTGCCTCAAGTTCAATTCTTCGAGTTAACAGATTTAAGACTCTTATGATCTGTAAAGATTTTACATTTTTCACCATATAAATAGTATCGCCATATTTTCAAAGCGAACACTACCGCTGCCAACTCTAAATCATGTGTGGGATAATTCTTCTCATGTGGTTTCAACCGTTTGGAGGCATATGCCACCACTTTTCCATCTTGTATCAATACACATCCCAAACCAATTTTTGACGCATCACTATACATGGCATATTCTCTACCCGAAGTAGGCTGAGTCAACGCCCGTGCTTCAACCAGTATTTTCTTTAACTGTTCAAAACTTGATTGACACTTGTCATCCCACTTGAACTTTACCCTTTTCCAAAGTAACTTTGTAAGTGAATATGCTATGACGGAAAATCCCTTTACAAACTGTCGACAGTATCCTGCTAAACCTAAGAAACTCCTCACCTCGGTTACATTTTGAGGCGGTTTCCAACTCACAACTGCTTCAATCTTTGTAGGGTCAACTCGAATACCCTCTCGCAGATATTATAATATGGCCTAGAATTACACTCAAGCAAAAATCAAGATTGCTCAACTTTGCAAACAATTGTTTCTCTCTTAGAATCTGTAACACTATCCTCAAATGCTGTTCATGTTCCTGTGCATCTTTAGAATACACCAGGATGTCATCAATGAATACCACTACAAACTGGTCCAGATAAGGTTGGAATACCCTATTCATCAAGTCTATGAATGCAGCCGGTGCATTAGTCAACCCAAATGGTGTTACTAAAAACTCATAATGACCATATCGAGTTCTAAAGGTCAAGCTTTAACATCAACATCTTTCACCCGAAGGAGGAAGATCTGTGATCGTAATTCTATCTTTGAAAAGACGCTTTCTCCTTTCAACTGATCAAAAAGATCTTCTATTCTCAGCAATGGATATTTATTCTTCATTGTCACTTTGTTTATTTGCCGATTATCAATGCACATCCAGAGAGTGCCATCTTTCTTTTTGACAAATAAAACCAGCGCACCTGGGCGTAAACACTAGTCGGATGAAACCCCTTGTCCAATAGCTCCCGTAGCTGAGTCTTCAATTTCTTTAGTTCAGTTGGAGCCATGCAAGAGGGTGCCCTAGAAGTTAGAGTTTCGCTCCATGGGCCAACTCAATAGATAGATCTACTTTTCTTTTAGGTGGTATTCCCGGTAATTCCTTAGGAAACACATCAAGAAATTCCTTTACTATTGGAATCTTTTCCACATCTACTTGACCTCTTCTAGAGTCAAGCACCAAAGCCCAAAAGGCTTCACAACCTTTCCTCAGCAATCGTCGGGCTTGTATAGCTGAAATTACATTTGACACTGCTCCAGATTGATAATTATCGTTACTCCTCTCGACAAATGTAACATTTAAGCCTTACTGTTTTCTTATCACAATCAACTATAACCTAGTGTTTGGATAACCAATCCATTCCCAAAATTAAATCAAACTCATGAAACGGCAAAGTAAGTAGATCAGTAGAAAACTCTCTATCATGAGTAATTAGGTGACAGTTCTTTTACACTTGGTTGACTCTGATACTATGCTCTAGGGGACTAGTAACAAGCATATCATATGGTAATTGCTCTACTGATGGCATTCTATCAAACACATGTTTGGTACACATATACGAATGAGTAGAGCCAGGGTCTATTAAAGCATGCATCTCAATATCATAAAAGAGAGAAAATACCAAAGAATCACTCGTACATCCCGATCCTCACTAGCCTTCATAGGCATAAGCTCGTGTCAACAGTGCATAAGACAATCCACCATCTCTGACACTATACCTCCACATCCCCTATGCTGAATCGGGCCACCTCAACCCCTACCCCGATCCTGAGTCAAAGGTGGTGTAATAGGTCTCCCTCTGCCACTACCTTGCAAACTCATATTATCCCTTGACTCTCGGGGACAATTCTCTATCAAGTGTTCAGTGCTTCCACATCTGAAACATCCTCCTTTCAATAATTTACACACGCACAAATGTCGTCTATGGCAATGAGGGCACTCAGACTTCTCCTTGTTCCGCTTGAAGCACTCCTACCAAGACTTCCCCGTCTTCTACCTCAGAGCCGAACCTCGTATCGCTGCTTGACTCCTAAATTCTTTACCCGAGAGAAGAAGCTGACCGAAAACCTTTACTACTTGCTTCAAAGTTGTCTACTTTCATTGCCACCTGCACCAACTAATAGAAATTTACTTCTATCGAAATATCGCGGATTGCGCGCCAAATATCTTTTATGGACTCATGTAGTCCATCTTCGAACTGCCTACACCGAATGCCTCGGGTGAGGAACTGAATTGCATACTTACCGGAGATTTTTGGCTAATTCTTTTCTCATATTCAACCATTGATAAGTTCCTTTGCTTCAAATTTAGGAACCGTTTCCACTTAGTTTCCTTACATATCAAAACATATTTAGCCTCAACTTGGAGCAGAATTCCCATGGCATATGATTTGGAATTCCCGACTCCTCAACACTAGCTCCACCAATCATATGCCTCACTCGCACGTTGAGACTGCACATACTTCTTACTGGAGGGCATCTAACTTCCTCCAATATTATTTGTAGCTTTGCTAACCAGATTTTAGCTTTATCGGACTCTTCCATGTTTGTCCCATGGAATTCCTCAACCCCATGTCTTCTTACCATGTCTATTGGGGCTTTTGGAGTTGTCAATCTTTCCAATACCCTAGCCATGTCTTAAGATATCCTCAGCAAGGCTTCATTTGGCTTGACGGGGCATTGCTTTCAGAGAGCTTAGAAGTTGATAACCCCTGATCTCCAGGGTTAACACTCTCCACTGCTTCTTCAACTGAATTCGAAGGATGATCCATCTATAGAAAACACAAGATACAAGGACATCCACATTAGGCCAACATATTACTAGATACATGCTTTTCTATTCTATACTCTATGCCAGAGCCACCTAAACCTAGGCTCTGATACCACTTAATCGTCGCGCCCTTACCCCTCCTAGGCAAAGAGTGGGGACGTGACATGGGACTTGGACTCTTTAACTTGTTTTTTGTCATAGGTAGGCCCAATTTACATATATTTTCATAAAGAAATAAAACTTATAACATATACATATAAACAACCACCGAGGTGTTCATAATATTCTACATATATATCCGAGTCCCATTTACTGTTCTATACAATTTCACTATTACAAACTCTACACTTACATATACAAAAAACAAATCCAAAACCCACTAGGCGGGCTTCTATCAAGGTCTCGCCCCTACAGATGCGTAATGCTTTGAATGTCCTCTTCAAGCACTCACATCTATGAAGCACCCCTTACTGCTTATAGCTAGTGGGAAATATATAAATATATATGACCACTTGCAATGATCCTTAATTTTAGTTTACATATATAATAGCTTATAAACATATACTTTTTACATATCATATGCATCTTTTCAGATCATTTGCATATTTCTTATGCCTTTTTTCTATGTTTCATGTCTTATATTATCTTGTATCATCTTGTATCATCTTTTTTTTTTCTTTTTTTTATGCCTGTATATTCCAAAGACATGGATACGAGAGATAATTGTATATACTCGAAGGTATCATCACTGTACGAAACAGTGACCTATGCCTGTACTGTATGACCTAAACGAGGCCGTATATACCCGAAGGTATCATCTCTGTATGAGATAGTGACCTATGCCTGTATTCTGCGACCCAAATAGGGCTGCTGTAATGACCAAACGAGGCCACTTTAATGACCCAAATGGGGCCAACTTATAACTTGTAATCTCAAAGGCAATGCCTACTTGTTCATCCCCTTTGGAATATATGCAGGAAATCAAGCTTATTAGGTTTTTATCTGAGTTAGAGATATCATACTAGTCATTTACATGTTTGTATTACTGTTCATGTGTTCATATTTCATATATCAACCATTCTTTTATTTATTTACTTCAAATGCTTTACACCGAAATATTTCCTACAAACAACGCTTCACTTTAACGAATTTTTTGGGTCCAATGGGATCCAAATTTGAATACACTTATTTCAAGGAGATTTGTTATCCTAGAAGTATAGTTTACCCAAAAATTTGAATCACTTAATTTGGATGAGTGAAACTCAACTTATGGCCTAAATACTCAAAACTGTACCAAAACACTGCAAATCGTATCGAAACTACCCGAAATGTGGTTTCACTTACGAATTTTGGGTCCAATGGGGTAGAAATTTGAATACACTTGTTTAAAGGATATTTGTTCTCCTAGAAGTCTAGTTTATTCATAAATTTGAATCACTCAATTTGGATGAGTGAAACTCAACTTATGGCCTAAATACCAAAAACTGTACCAAAACACCAAAATTGTATCAGAAATTGCCCGAAAATAGGGTTTCACTTTGACGAATTTTATGGGTCCAATGGGGTCAAAATTTGAATACACTTATTTCAAGAAGATTTGTTTTCCTAGAAGTCTAGTTTACCCATTACTTTGAATCACTCAATTTGGATGAGTTATAGTCAAGTTATGGCCAAGACAAAAACGTGGGTTTGGAAAATTTTTGACAGCATCTCCCCTAAAACCCCAACATTTTCTTTATACAAACATTCCTCAATTGAGGACCACAACCAACTCAAACAACTTCAAAACAACCACAAACTGAACTAAAACAATTAAACTCACACTTATACAAGTTAGGTTTGATGAATCTAAACGAAATGCTCAAAGAAGTTAGGATGAGTTCCTAACCCACCCTTTCTTCAAACTTGATTTTCCTCCTCCTTCATTCTCTTTGCTTGAACAAATAGAACCTAAAGATTGCCCTCCTTCAACAACCGTCTCTCTCTCTCTCTCTCTTTTCTCTCCACTTGAGCAAATGTCATTCAATAGACCATTTTGGTCTTATCCCTACTTCTTAGTCTAAGGCCTTGTTTCGCCTTGCATTTTTAGTTAGTTTCCATTTTTACTAAAAGCCTCTTCTATTTCTCTTCATTTGCACTTCAAATTATCTCTATTATTCTATTTTGGCATATAAACTTTTTGTCTTATGCCCTTTGAGTCCTTATTTTACAATTTACCCTTTTACCCTTGATTCTTGAATTTAATTCCTGGTTTGTTATCATTTTCACACTTAATAGTATAAATTCCGAAAAATTTCAAATTTAACATATATTATATCCTAAACTTGTTATAACACTATTTGGGTATATTTCAGGGTACTACAGTTACAAAAAAATTCGAATACATTGAAATGAAAAAGAAAAAGAAAAATAAGGAGAGAAAGAAGATTACACCGTTTGGGTTTCTTTTTTTTTTTTCCTCATGTAATCTTCTTTCTCTCCTTCTTTTTCATTTCAGTGTATTTGAATTTTTGTGTAATAGTCTTAAAGTAGAGAAGACTCCATATGAGTTATGGAGAGGACAACAACCATCATATATGGAGATGTCCAGCCAAAGTGGCAATTCCTCCACCTAAAAAGGTGAAAATATGACCTAAAACTATTGATTGCATTTTCATTGGTTATGCACATAACAATAGTGTTTATCGATTTTTTGTTCATGAGTCAAATATCCCAAATATTCATAAGAACGCAATAATGGAATCGAGGAATGCATCATTCTTTGAAGATGTGTTTCCATGTAAATCCAAAGAAGAGCCATGGTCATCGAAACGAGTGCTTGAGACTATTAATGAAAATAGTCAAGATCAAGATGGTGAGGTAGAACCTAGACGAATCAAAAGAGCAAGGACAGAAAAATCTTTTGGTCCATATTTTTTGAGGTATGTGCTTGAAGGGGAACCTCAAAAACTTCAAAGAGGCAAAGAACTCTTAAGAGAGTCTCATGTGGAAAGAGGCCATTCAGAGTGAGATTGATTCCATACTGCAAAACCATACCTGGGAACTACTGGATCTTCTACCAGGTTGTAAACCTCTAACTTCCAAGTGGGTTTTTAAGAGGAAAAGGAAAGTAGATGGATCAATAGAAAAATACAAGACAAGACTTGTGATCAAATTCTATAGGCAAACTAAGGGCCTAGATTATTTTGACACATATTCTCCTCGTGATGAATAACCCACAAGGATGGTGCTTGCAATTATTGCACTAAGAAATCTTGAAGTACATCAAATGGATGTAAAAACAACCTTTCTAAATGGAGAATTAGATGAAGAAATCTACATGGAGCAACCTAAGGGTTTTTCGGCTCTAGGACAAGGAAAGAAAGTCTGTAAATTAGTAAAATCCTTGTATGGATTAAAACAAGCACCGAAACAATGGCATGAGAAATTTGACAATGTTATGATGTCACGTGGATTCAAAATCAATGAATGTGACAAGTGTGTCTATGTCAAAGAGGTAGAACATGGTTATGTCATTGTGTGCTTGTACGTGGATGACATTCTTATTGTTTGTAGTGATGATGAGATGATTACATCTACTAAGAACATGTTGAATTCAAGATTTGACAAGAAAGACTTAAGACTTTCTAACGTTATATTGGGGATAAAAATCAAAAGAACATCAAATTGACTCATTCTAAGTCAGTAACACTATGTTAACAATATTCTTAGGAGGTTTGACAAAGATACTATGGTATAAGCCGTAACACCGTAGATGTAACTCTATATTCTCCAAGAATAAAGCAGAATATTTCAAGTAGAATACTTCTGTGGTACAGGCGCCTAATGTACTTAATGAGTTGTACAATACCAGACGTAGCCTATGCAGTTAACAAACTAAGCAAGTACACGAGTAATCCAGGAGCCAAGCATTGGCAAGGAATAATGAGAGTATTTAAAATACCTATGATTTACTCGTGACTATGGACTGCACTATACAAGATATATTGTTGCACTTGAAGGATATAGTGATGGTAATTGGATATCTAATGTTAAAGACTTAAAATCTCATAGTATAAGCCTTTACATTGGGAGGTGTAGCAATATCATGGAAATCTTCAAAACAAACTATTATTGCTAGATCCATAATGAAATATGAGTTTATAGCACTAGAAAAATGTGGAGAAAATGATGAATGATTACGCCATGATGAGTGCCTAAAAAGCTCATGTCATACCCGCGTCTTTTCTACATTTTAGCTCTATTTTATATCCGAATAAATGCATTATTGCCCACTATCCGTTTGGATTGTGTATCAAGTAGTGAAAATGGTGGTTTTCGCACTGTTTTGGAACCAGCAAAGAAGAAAAAGGGAGAAAACCGCAAATTACATCTCGACGTCCCAAAGTCGTGACGTCGCAACATCGCGACGTCTAGTCAACATAAGAAAAAGTCAAAGCGACCAACGTCGCGATGTTCCCGCGATTTCTGCTTCAGAATAATAAAAAGCACAAGGAGACCTAATAGGGGATTATCGAAGAATGTATGGAAGGGAGCACGGAAAATGAAGCAGCAGCGACTCAAGGGATCAATAAGACAGTTGTTTTTGTAATTTCCTTTCTCATAAACCATTCATGAGTTATAGAATTATGCGTGTATTTAATTCCAATATGTTCTAGATATATTTCTAGGGTTTTGTTGAACCATGTCAAAATTGAATGGATTAAGGTTTAAACTTATATTATTCAATTTATTTATGATTTACATCGATCTGCTCTATGTCTGTGGTTTATATTCATGGTGATGTCTGGACAACATCAACATGATCTTGTTAGGTATTCGAGATCAAGAGATAAGGACTCCCAGGGATATGAGTAGAGCGACCCTTGGTTAAATCAACGAATAGAGATATCTCGATTATGAGTGTGGTGATTAGCGTTCGAACATTTAAATGCTTCCAGAGTATTAGGTTCGTGGCGTAGTGCACCTAACCCCATCGGGCAAGATAGCAGATACACCCTGTGGAGAGGCATCCTCGCCGGGCACGATCACCTTCGCCATCGAGAAAACCATTGATAGGATCGACAGTAATTCTCTAGGTAATAATCCATCAATAGCAAGGGTGGGAGACAAATCCTCGGTTTCACAAAGAAAAGTATCACTTTTACAAGTTAATTAGATCTAGTTTTAATCTCATCCATTAGTTAAAACATTCATTAAGACTTTAAGTCCAAATAATATAATAGGGCCAAATCCAATAGGCAACGCACTTCTCCCCGTGGATAGATATCCGTACTTAGGTATACTATATTACTTAATATGACGTGTGCACTTGCACATTACAGCGCTAAGCACTTTAGTTAATACACACACGCTTCGCCATCATGCCACTTCTTAGAGGATATTCCAAGGTGGTCAAAACCTGTGCCTCCAATATGCATACATTATGATAGTCAATCTGCTATTGGTAAAGCACAAAGGAGTATGTACATTGGTAAGTCTAGACATATTCGTCGTAGACACAGTACCATTAGACAACTACTCTCAATTGGCGTTATCTTTGTAGATTATGTAAAATCTAATGATAACATTGTGGATCCACTAACCAAAGGGTTAAACAGAGAGTTGGTTGAAAAATCATTAAAGGGAATGGGACTAAAACCCATAAAGGAACAAGTTAATACAATGGATACCAAACCTAGCTGACTGGAGATCCCAAGATCTAGGTTCAAAAAAGACAACTAAATTGTAAAGACTTTAATTTGATCACAGTGGGGATCTTCCCGTGTTCATTCCTATGATGAAACAGTGATGCTCATATGAAGAAGCTTAAGTCATGCTTTTAATGATCTCTATGATTTAGAAAGAGTAACATGAGCTACTCTTATTTTAAGAGATCGCCTATGTAAGAGTGAGGTGGGGCCGCTTCAAAGGGAATTGAATAAGGCATAATTCCTATTAAAATCTTGCAAAACCAGGCACATATTCATGGCCAAAACGAACATAAAAGTGAGAACTAGAAATGTAAGGAAGATTACTGTGTGATGTATGTCCATCATCTACACAGATGACATAACGGTTCAAGGACACGTGTCTACTGTTTAGTCAGTAGAGTAAACTTACTTCTACAAGGGAAGGTTCAAAGGGTAACACCTACCTCTCCTATGTAGGTTTCAACAGTTGTACTATGTCACTTGAAAGGAATCGCGGGTCTTCTCTTTGGTGTCAATTTCATTCATGTGGGGAATTGTTGGATTTTTATCTATTTGAAGTTTCCTTCTTGGGTTTGAAATGATTGAAGTTTTTTATGAGTATTTGAGTTGATGCATTTTAAATACCATTATGGGAATTTATTTTTCAATTCTTCCGTTGAAGTTGAAACCGTTGGAGGCAATTCATTTCATCCATTTACCCAAGGTTTATATAAAGAGAGTTCAGACTTTCTTTGGAATATAGAAAAAACAAAGTAGAGAAAAATATTCTGAGTTTGGTGATAGAGGTACAATCATTTTTCTAGTTTGCCGAAGTGATTGGTAAATAAGGTGTTATTGCCATCACACAAAGATTGTTTAATCTAGGAAGTGTATTAATCGAAGATTTCTCGCGCAACTGGCCTCGAGGCGCGAATTTACTTTAAGGATATTGTGTTTACACAAGACTTAATTTGTTTCTTTCATTTGGGTTTTTTCTTTCCCTTGTAATCTTCTTTCTCTCATTCTCTCTAGATAGGAAATA
Organism: Tetrastigma voinierianum; assembly: GCA_016808115.1. Classification (NCBI taxonomy): domain Eukaryota; kingdom Viridiplantae; phylum Streptophyta; class Magnoliopsida; order Vitales; family Vitaceae; genus Tetrastigma; species Tetrastigma voinierianum. The sequence goes on along the minus strand of JAEQBH010001213.1, from coordinate 137,138 downwards.
TAAAACCGAGGATGCTGGGGCCAAGAAATTCATCGTGGGCCGATTCCTTGACTTCAAAATGGTAGATTTCAAGACTATGGCCAGTCAAGTCCAAGAACTTCAAGTGATCATCCATGAGATACATGCTAAGGGAAAGGTATTGGGTGAAAATCTTCTGTGTGGAATCCATCAGAAACCGCTCCCAGCTTTTAAAATGAATTTCAAGAATTACCTTAAGCATAAGCGAAAGAAAATGAGCATGGAGGATCTGGTTGTTCAGCTTTTCATTGATGAAGATAACAGAGGGCCTAATAAGAAAGGGGTTCACACTTCAACAGAAGTGAAGGCAAATCCAGGAACTTGGTAAAGTTCTAAGACAAAAGAAACACAACATAGGGAAGGGCTCTAAGTTGGGACCTAAAGGAGGGGTCTCCAAGAAGAAAAAGTTCCTAGGGAAATGCTTCAATTGTAGGAAGCAAGGTCATAAATCTTCTTATTGCAAACTATCAAAGAGGAACAAACCCAAGGAAGCCATTAAGGTTAACGACATCTCCAAGGATGTGTCTAACATTGACCTCACTACAGTAATCTCTAAGGTGAACTTGGTTGGATGCAATCCCAAGGAATGGTAGATTGACACTAGTGCTACCCGTCATGTATGCTTGGACAAGAAGATGTTCTCCACCTTTAAACCAACTGAGATTGGGGTTCATGGGGAACTCTATCACTTCAGAAATCAAGGGCCAAGGAAAAGTGGTCTTGAAGATAAAGTATGGGAAGGAGCTAACTCTAACCAATGTTCTATATGTGCCTGAAATTCAAAAGAACTTGGCATCTGGTCTTCATTGTCAGAACAAACTATGATTCAAAGTTGGTGTTTGAGTCAAACAAGTTTGTACTATCCAAAAGTGGCATGTACATCGGGAAAGGGTATGTGAGAGATGGTATGTGGAAGTTAAATGTAATGACTATAATTAAGTCAAACATGAATAAAGCAAGTACTTCTACTTACATGCTTGAGTCGTCTAATCTATGGCATGGTTTATTAAGACATGTTAATTATGATACATTGCCCGGTGGGACCTATCTTTGTTGAAGATGCCACTAAAGTTTGAAGTAAAATCATTTTGGAGTTTCAAGACTTATGATCTGATGCTGTAGAAGCAACACATAAGGGACTAGTTCCAAATTTGGTGGAACAATTGGAGAGAAATGCAGCAAATTTTCTCTAAGAGGAATATGCATCAAACAACCCAATCGGGCATGAAGTAGGGATAGGTAATGTGGATGTACCTATTCATTTCCCTAATGCTATAGAGAAATTTTAGGCGTTAGTTTAAGAACTGAAGAACTAGAATCTAGTGACTACACAATGTTTTGAAGAAAGAATGGCTGCACAAATTATGGTTCTGATTGACCAAGTCAAAATTATGGATGAAAAAACTAAATCCATGGTTGATCATGCCCAAGCCATGATAACCACGATAGATGAATAGGCCAAAAAAACAACCGAACAGGCTAAGGCTATTACGAAGGAGCGAGAACAACAATCTCAGTAGCAAGGGAAGATCTTAGAGGCGATCTCAAAGATTATTGGACAACAGAGACAAGAAGTTCTTCCTCGACCTACAAGGCAACTATCTGATGAGCTCGGGGGGCATCACCCAAGGAATTTTCAAAAAATAGGTGGATATCATCGCTCACCTATACAAGTTGAATATCGTTATCTTCCTTCCCATAGGAGAGATGATGGAACTTTGACAAATGCCAATGGTGAACGTTATAATCCTATTAGATTAATGGCTCCTCAAAGGTTATTTGCTAACACCAACCCGGTTACGCAACTTGGAGCTTACAATGAACCACTTCCTGTAGCTCAAGGCACGAGGGCACTATTCAACCACCCTTAGGGGTAGGTAATAATAGAGTGCAGTAAATTCCCCAACCTTTTATACAGCCACCTGCACCACCGGCCATGGAGGAAATAAGGGAAGCGATACAAGAGCTATATAGGCCGAGCCTCAGACAAATTGGATGCCTAGAATTCTACAAGCTATATCCATAGGCAATAGATAGAGAGAATCCTTACCCAAGGGGGTATAGAATTTCTGAATTCTCCTTATTCTCTAGAGAATATGGACAATCCACCTTGGAACATGTAGCTAGATTCATAGTGTCGTGGGGAATTAGCTAACTATGAGAATTTCCCTTACTTCAAACTCAGGTTATTTCCTAACTCATTAACATGAGCTGCTTTTACTTGGTATGTAACATTGCCAAAGAATTCTATTATGAATTAGCTGGAAATGGAGAGACGATTCCACACATTGACTCTTCAAATAACCTAAGATTTGCATGGAAAAATTATCAAGGGTAACCCAAAGAGGTGGAGAACCAGTAAAGTCATTCATTACTCATTTCAAAATAATGAGAAATAGATGCAAAATTCATCTCTCAAAAGCAATGCATGCGAAGATGGCCCAAAGGGGACTTGATATAGAACTAAAGAAGAAATTTCAATGTATGGAGTTCAGAGACTTATATGAACTTGCTGCTAAGGTAACAGAGGATGAAGAATTACTCAGGGAAGAAAATCAACAGAGGTGAATTCTAAAGAAATAGTAGTAGCAAATCTCCTATGTACAAGTTCATTCATTTTTCCCTTTACTTGTAAAGAAATCACCTGACTTATGGAAGAAGTCGCAGACCTCTAATACATAAGTACAATATAAATTTGATGTGGCAAAGACTGAGGACTACAAAAAGAGAAATTCATCACATTTCCCCAGGATTACCAACTCCTCAACAAAGAGAAACTCAGGGAAAAGTATACTGTAAGTATCACAAGAATCATAACACTAATTATTGTTGGAGTTTCAGGAATATTATCCAAGACATGATCAATAAGGGAATACTAAAGTTCCTTGAGAAAAATGAGCCCATAGTGATTGATGAAGATCCATTTCCACTAGTGGCTTCAATCCACATAGCTGCTACTAATTTGAGGGTGGTGCTAAATGCAAAGAATGAAGAGAGATTTTCTCCAAATGTCAGGATAAGAAAGGTATGGATTCCTAAGCAAGATCTGGGTATACGGATGATTCGAAGTAAGGAGAAAAGTGTCTACAGCTAGAGAAAGGGAAAAGAATGGAAGGTATCCATACCATTCAAGAAATGAAATTAAGTAGGAGAAATCCTCCAAAGAAAAGAATTTTCTTCAAAAGAGAGACATACTTTTCCAGAGGGAAAGAGCATGAACAATCCTTCTAGGCGGAAAATACCTCCAACATTTATAGTCCCCTCTTCTGTTTCACTTGGACAAAAATGGCATGTAGTGCGTAAGAAATTTCCTCAAAAGCTTACTAGAACTCAAAAAATAGGGACGTAGAGATTAAGAGCCATTGGGAAAAGGCAACTATTCGAAGAAATGCCACAGGGAAAGCCAAAAGAAGTAGAGAATCTGAGAGAAAAGGCGATACATACTCCAAAGAAAATCAAATTTGGAAGGAAGACTATAAAAGATGATGAGTCTAGTTATGGATATATTAAAGAGATGGCTAAAGAAATGAGTTTGAGAACTATTTTTGATAGGTACCTTTTCTTATTTCATTGAGTTCAACCATTTCTCTAGCTTTGCTAGATTTCTTCAACTCAAAAGAGATGGAGGAAATCCTAGTAGATGTAGAGAAAGAACATTCTCCAGCAGAGGCAAAACATGGTTAGAGGGTAATCACCATTGATTCCTCTTAAGGAAGCAGGGCCTAAAAGGTCATATTGGAAAAACCTACTGTGGAAATGACAAGGCACGTAAGACCTCTCTATGTGAGAGCACACTTTAATGGAAACCAGTGTCCAAGGTATTGGTTGATAATGGATCAGCAATCAATGTGATGCCATTAGGGATGTTGAGAGCACTAGGAAGAGGCATTGGAGACCTAATTGAACAGTGTCTGTATTATCTTTCATTAGAGAAATATCTAAGACTTTGGGAGTACTCCCTATTGACATCACTGAGGGTAGTAAGACTTCATTATCATCTTTCTTTATGATTAATTCTATTCCTAATTGCAATGCTTTGCTAGGAAGAGACTGGATGCTAGTTGGTGTGTGCCGTCCTCCCTTCACCAATTTTTACTGCTTGAAAAAGGTGATGAAGTGAGAAGCAGTGATGGGTAGACACAAACAACCTTCATCGCAATCCCAAATTTTGTCGAGGCTGCCATTATGACCAAGAGTTTGGTCTAATAAAATTCAAAGGCAAAAAGAAGGATAGGGTTCCAAGGAAAATATATATGGAGTCAAGAGATACTAGTGAAATTAAAGACCAAGATGCAAAACTTCAAAAGACAACTCATGATTAAGTATTCTCATGAAGAGATTGCGACTACTGCAGCCATCACATTCAAAATGCAAATGCAGAAAATTACTGAAAAAATTATGGTGTTGGATTCGTGGTGCCAGAGTTATCACGAATCAACAAAATTTATATCTAAAGCTTCCTACCGCCGTAGCAAAGCTATCGCAAGATAGCTATTTCTGTGGTCGAACTCGTGGATGGGTTTTCTTCGACAAAATGATTTGGCAAGGATTCAAAATGGTGAATTTCGATTTGGATTTAAGGTTTTGTAAAAACAAGGGGTGTAATGGTTGGAAAACTGAAAATAAAATAAGTAAAATATGAAAAGAACTCCTTGAAGCATCAGCTACCGGGTCGAGGTCCTAAGGCGACCGAGAGGCCTCGGTTCATTTCTAGCTGGGGAGGATGACCCAGTCATTTCCCGAACCTGATCTTCACTTAGCTTAAAACTAAAAACCCTAAAATTTTTCCTTTTGAAAATAGCATTTGCTTATCATTCATGGTCCCAGAAGGGAACGTACCTCTTGATTTAATTTCTAATAAAGGACTCATAAGAGAGACAACTAACCGAATATCGCGATCTAGCAATAAGCATCCATCGAACTCCAAAAAGATTGCCAACACCGGCCAATCGTGGCACATATAAGGGATTTAAAACCTAGTGTGGAGAGATAGAAACGTAAATGACAACAAATGCATGCATTAAAAACATGAGAACCGTCATTTTACCTCAAAACCCTAGCCCCATAGCCCTTCTCTTCAAGGATGGAGGGGGTTTAGGCCAATCATACCTGAGTCATTATCCTCAAGGGGTGTTTCCGGGCAACCAAGAAAACAAAAGTGAAAGCAAAGGAAAACAAAAATGAAAGAAGAGGAAAGGCGTGAGTTTAACGTGCTCCTCAGATTTCCCACCAAGCCAAAAATCGTTTTTCTCTCTACAAGGGTTTGAGCTTATATAAAGCTCTCATAAGAAAAATACAAAAATTCTAAATTCACACTTATACACATGAAGGGCAAAATGGGAAAAAGGGAGTAAAATGACAAAAGTCAAAAGTGTGAGAAAATTTAGCACAAAGGGTGTGAAAATTTGCATAGTGGTGCGAAATGCGATTGGTGCTGGGTACCTCGCATAGGGGTGCGAAATTGCTCCTCGCTTTGTTCTTCTCTCGCCTCCCCGCCTCCTCCTTCCTTCTTATTTCTGATCTGAAATGCTGAAGTTCGACTCGAATTCTTCGTGCTTGAATCGATTCAACAAATTTGGCATTAATAGCTTGCAAAAACTACAAAATTAGCCACAAAATGCTATTAGTAGAATAACCGGGACCTTAATATGCAAACGTTAATTATCGATTAGTAATAATAAAAAAGTGCCGGCAACCTTAAATAAACAGGGTTCAAAATAGCACTTTTTGAGCACTAATCACACCCCCCAACCTACACATTGCTAGTCCCTTAGCAATGAAAGAAAGAAAGAAAGAAAGAGCATACAAGACGATAACAAAATGAGGTTCACAAAAATGGTTTTTCAAAAAGGTTGTGAATGAGTAATGCCTAACCCTTAATGAAAATCACTGAAACCCTGCCCAATAACCATCTTGAGAGAATGAATGCCATACATAATTGAGTATCAAAAGAGCCTCCATCTCGGTGAATCAACCAGAGACTTCCACCAAAACCTAAGTGTTTGTTTGACTGGCCAACACAACCGTTAAAATGCCCTTCCCCCAACCAAGCTACGCTCTCACTTCAGACATTAACCAACCTTAAAGGATTGGGACCCACTCTTATTCCATAACTCTTATGTTGTGGGTGCAAGGAGCCGAGGAATCGACTTCACCAAAGTCCATGTAACGGGATCCACCGAAGGACTCCCAACCAATTAAGGCTTAGGCATCAAGTCATACGTCTTTCGACCTCACTAACTTTTCAGTTTCACTCCCTGGACCGAATGATTTCTGGAGACTCCAAAGACCTACAACTGCTATACTCCACTAATCCACCCGTATAGCGAGCACTAAGTCGGTGGTCTTCAACCGCTGGCTTTAGGCACCGGTTTTAAAGACTCATTATATACCCTGACCATGCTCTGTTTCAAGGCTAAGCGTTGCAATTTTCTTCTTTTTCTTTTCTTTTCACTCTTTTATTTCTTGAAGACACATCGGGCTTCCTCATGGGGGTCCTTAACCTATTAGAAGGCAGTTTAACAAAACTAGGTAGGTTTTGCAAAGTCGAGGAGGTTAGTAGTTCTTTCGCCTATTGTTGGAAACCCGATGTGCACCGTGTATGGTTAGCTAAAGGTGGAAGAAAAAGGTCGAAAGTAACAAGAATTCAACTAATCATCCACTCAACTAGGCATGGCATCAATCTAACATCAACAAGATTAGACAAAGTTTCAATTTTCCAACTTGCAAGTTAGGCAAAACCACAAAAAAAATGGGTGCAAAAATGGGTGAAATTTGAATTGAAAAAGTGTCAGATAGTATAAGCTTCACAAAGGAAAACTTTGAAGAAGCCACTGAATATACAAATGGGGATTGCTCAAAATAGTGGCCAGAAATGCCACTCTTCGGGGCTAACTCTCCCCCAACTAAATGTCACATCATCTCGCACCAGGCTCGATCGAAGTCAGAGAAGGAAGTGTTACTTCCTTGATGAGATAAAATTCGTTTGTATAGGAGACTTCGCGAAGCTTTCCAAATCACACCTTATTCACTCGTCAGCTTCAACGAACAAGTTAGGAGAAGAAAAGAGAGGAAAAAAATGGCCAGTTGGAGCATTTTGAAAATTACACCTTTATAATAATTTCAAAAGTGTTATTTCTGTCTATATTTGGATTCTACACTCTTTAAGCTTTCCAACGATACCAAAATTACCCAAAACAGAGTTCGGATGAGAAAGTTATGGGCGAAACAAAATGGGGTCACGTTTAGTGCGAGGGTATCTGCATCAAAGTGAAAATTTCGCAGTTGCAAAATTTTGCACTCGCAAAATTTATAGCTTTTCCTTTGGCTCCAAGATCTCCCTCGCTACAAAATTTTGAATACGTAAACCCGCAAAAATGAACACATAAAAAATTAAAAAAAATGCAGAAAAATGAAAACTAAGCTAGAAACAAAGATTAAATTAAAATTTGTGGAAATATAAAGAGGAAAACTAAATAAATCGAAATAAAATAAAATAAGATAGGAAAAGAAACAAATGTGGGGAGATCGAGAAGTCGATGATGAAGCCGAGGAGAGTCCACTGACAAAAATCGAGTGGCTTCTAATTTATCAGGAAACCACTCTACTCGTGCAGTCCTTCCGTCTACAGGGTCAAGGAGGAGAAGTCCTCCATGTCTCGCGTGAGGGTGAGTCATGTTAGAGCGGGAAGCCTGCTCCTTTGTTTTTGGCACTCGCCTTATGGTGGTGCCGGGGAATCGCAGTTTGAGGAGTGACTGATGCGCTTAATTTCTTCATCAACTCCGTCTAATCGATCTTCATCAATTCTACTCTTGCTCCTCTCGATTTGTGCTTGTCGTCGGTAAAGATATTAAGCCCAAAGTCATATTGCAAAGGTAAGTCGCATGACTCCATCCCAAGAATTGATTACAGATTAGATGTGGCCAAAATTGCCTCCCAAGTATAATGGGCACTGGGTTAGTGCCCCCCCGCCAATCGGGCCCGCATCAAGAATCCACATGTAAGTCCACCGGATAATAAAATTTCACCCACCACCAAAACATCCTCAACTATGCCCTTAGGAATTTTTACCGATCGATCAACTAAGGATAGAGTGATGCTGGTAGCTTAGCTCCCCTAAACCTAACTCCGCCATACACCGAGTATGGCAAGAGGTTGACACTGCCCTAAACCAAAGCAGTTGTCTGCCTATGTAGGTCCCTCTCCAATGTTAATCGAAATGGTGGGGGTCCCCGGATCTTTGTATTTGGTACCAAGGTTCGCAGACCAATGATGGAGCTGCCTTGTTCACGGAAGGCCTTGTCAATGCCCAACTCTTTCTTGGATCAAAATGTGTCCTCAAAATTTTTATATGTAGGGAATTTGTTTTGATCATGTCAAGGAGGGGCATGTTGACCTTCACCGCCTTAGCACTTAAGGATGCCCACTGCTTATTTTCGCTCTCTGTTTCAAGTTCCGAGGAAGCATGCTATTCTTCATTGAATCTTTTAACAAATATGTGTCGGCCCACTTCCTCTTCTCTAGTCTCTTGAAGAAGTTTAGCGCCGTCAAGTTAACCCGCTTGCCATTTCTCAAAGTGATGACTGCTTTTACTTCATCCATCCTCAAAGGTTACTGCGTAATCCCATCTCATGGACTCCCTAGGATTGGGCCGAGTTTGGGCAGTGAATCTTCCTTCTTCTCTCCCTGCACTCCTAAATATATCGGTAATCTCGTGACTGAGTAATCATAGACATCTATTTCATTGAGATCACTGGGAGCCCCACCTATCTTCTGTTCAGGTGCTTCCACAAGATCAATTCTTTGGGCCAATTGCAACATTGATTCCTTTTGTTTCCAAACCCACTTACATCTTGCCTCAAATTTACAATAGCTTGTCTCAGCCAAGATGAGGTTGGTATCGCCGAGATAGGACCCATCGCTGTTGTCACGTGCTCCCGGGGAACATATTGAGGCTGAGGCTTCCAAGAGAGATTTGGGTGGTTTCTCCAAATTGGGTCAGGAGTGTGTTTGGCCGTATCGGCATCACCGATGGCCTATTTTCAGTCTACACTACATTTGCATGTTCACCCATCAAATCCCTTATCGAGGGAGCAATTGGACAAAGGCTCTCTGATTGGCAAATTGAAGCATGGCTCGTCTCAGGAGGGACTTTCAGTCACTGCCTGGACCTCATGTAGCCTTTTTCTTTCCAGTTCTTCCACCCTCCTAGCCAAGATGGATAGCCTAGCCTTCAATTCCACATCCTCTCAAAGAAGTAAATAGATGCCCTCTGGGTCACGAGGTCTCATTCTCGTCGCCTCCCCGATTCGCTCATCCCAAGTCTTGAATGTCTCAACTACATAGTCGAGGAAATCCACATGGCCTCATCCGGGGTTTTTGCTTGGGGAAGTCCCTCCACACATGGTCTCTAACAATGCTTCATGGCAGGGGACATTCCATCATAAAAATGATTCACCAGCATCCATGTATCAAATCCATGGTGTGGGCATGCACTGATGGTTTCCATGTATCTCTCCCAGCATTGATAGAACCTTTCATTGTCATGGGATGCAAATGTGGGATTGTTCCTCAAATTGTTGGTCTCAGGTAGTAATCAAGAATCTTTCTGGCACTCCCGTCGCAGCTTCGCCGCCTCCCGATGGTTTCGGGCCCGCGGAATTAAGCCAAATTTTGGCTTTATCTTTGAGGGTCAATGGGAAGGCCTTCAACTTCAGCAACTCCATGTCAATTATACCCTCTTTAAAAGTTGTGCATACTTCCTCAAACTCCCTGATGTGAGTGTATACTTTCACTTCTCTCCATACCATGAAAGGTCAAAGGTGGGCACTAGGCAGGGTCCTGGCTGTGCACTTCCTCGCCAGGGGAATTTATGCATGAGGGCGTGCACTCACCCCGGTGTGGTGCATGTGATCCTCATAGATCATAGGCACAGGTTCCCCCCGCACACCCCGGTTGGCTCTGGGCCGCCCTCGTGGCATTCCATCTCGACCACTTATTCAAAGCATTTCAAAGCCTTGTTCCAGTAGGGCACTGATCCTCTCTAGCCTGATTGCTGTGTTTCTATCCCAGTGGTGCATAAACTCCCGTGAAAACAGCTCAAGACAAAACACAAGACAAACACAAGGCTACCTAGAAATGTTACTGTTAGCTAAAAAAAATTAAACAAGAAGCTTATATGGGATGTGTGATAAGAATCAATCAACCCAGCAAAGTGGAACCGCTAGGGAAATAAAAGTAAAAGCAAAAGTGTTTGGGATTCACCAATACTTGGGTGATGAGGATCACAAGTTTCTAACACCATCACTCTGCACTAAGGCACCATCCCGCAACGGCGCCATTTGATTCAAAAGGGTATATGCGAATCAACAAAATTTATATCCTAAAGCTCCCTACCGTCTAGGGTCGAACTTCGTGGATGGGTTTTCTTCACACAAAATGATTTGCAAAGTGATTCAAAATGGTGTGAATTTCATTTGATTTGAAGGTTTTGGTAAAAACAAGGGGTTTAATGTTTGGAAAACTGAAAATAAAATAAGTAAAATATGAAAAGAACCCTCAAGCACTCCAAGCATTGGGTCGAGGTCCTAAGGCGACCGAGAGGGCCTCGGTTCATTTCTCAAGGTCAGAGGATGACCTATAGTCATTTCCCGAACCGGATCTTCATTTAGCTTTAAAAACTAAACCCTAAAATTTTTCCTTTCGAAAAATAGCATTTGCTTATCATTCATGGTCCCGGCAGTGAACGTATGACAAGACCCTTCCTGCACTTATCTAAAACTTGTCCGAGATCCCGCCGCACTTCAACGGACTGCTCAAACCGACTAGTCTGATCGGCGAAATCCGAGAAGTGAACCTCACTTTCTATGCAATGTGTTTACTGCTTAAACTCGTAAATTAAAATTTTCTTTTTAATTAGTTAAGAGTGATAAAAATTTTCGCAACTTTTGTTTCAAATACTTTTATAAAATTTTCGACAGCATAACGGTTATATTTTGATAAACCAAAATTTACCTGTCAAGAAATTGACACTTCTACTAAAACCTCAATTTCTCCCAACTTCTTTATTCCCAAACTTGCAATAATCATTATCATATTTCCACCAACATGCCACATCAACACTCAATTCTCAATTTATAAATACAAACTTACAAATTTAAGAATATATCTAGATGCATCATATATATGAAATGCATGAATATTTACAAATATACAAATTTCAAAATCTAAACATGTATTGTCTAATTACATATCCATCTCATACAAAAAAGTTTTACATCATAGTCATAAGTCGCTCCCACCTATAGACACAACAAAATGATGACGCCCCGTCGGGTCCCTCGATAGCACACAATGGAATATAATTAGCTACAAAATGAAACAAACAAGTTAGTGCAACGAAAATATATATCACATACGCTAACATGACAATTTATCATTTGTTTTATGATTTCTTTCAAAAACCCTATGTATATCCCTTAATTATTTTAACCATCACGGGCGATTTAAAACTAACGCCAACGTGAAGCTTACTAAGTCATCTCAACCACTACGTTACGGAATTTACTGCATCGTACGTAGGGCGCTAAAGGTTATCACTGAGCAACTACAATACGGAATTTGTAGTGCTAAAACTCTGGGCAACTACGAGCGGAATTTCATCGTGACGCTAATGTGAGTGCCAAACTATACAATTAGCCAACTACGCATGAATTGTTCAGATCGTAACGTAGCACTTATACTCTTCTATAGAACTTGAGCAACTACGTACGGAATTTTCTGCATCGTCACGTAGTGCTAACTTTTCTCTATTGTGAGCTAATACGGACGGAATTTACTGCATCACACATAACGCTAAATCTCATTATATCTTAAGGAATATACATGGGTTTTAAACTACATTTTACTTAGTGTCAAATCACAAATCTAACTCATTTTGAAACTTCTAAAACTCTCTTTTCAAATATTGTCTTTTTTAGATTACTTAACTACTTTATCATTACCAACATCAACCAATTACATGGAAATTGAAAGGATCTTAAGTGGCGAACCACTTACCTTGAAGCCGCTACTCCCCCGTCAAGCTTCTAAGAGGCCTGGGACGCGCTCCCGCCAATCACCTACACAATATTCCTCATCATTATTAGTGAAAAAAATTTCAATTCTCAATTATAAGGTCAAGAATCTCAATTAAGACCTATTTTTCATATATCTCCTAACTTGTTTCTACCAACCGAGACTCTCTAACCCGATTTTTGGCGAAAAGTTTTGCCGAATCTCTTAGATCACCCCACGCGGTCCGGTTTAATTTCTGAAGGCTTGGAACCAAAAATTATATTTTTACACAAAACAGACAGCCCATAACAAAGAGCTCTCCATAACAGAAAGGTGTGGTAGCACTTGCTCAGGCTCCGTCTTCGTCTTTCCTATGGTTCACTTATATCACCTTCTAGTCACATGAAATTGCCTTTTGTTTCTTTACTCATTTGAAGCTATGGTTCTAAGGTTTCTTCTCCAATTGGAATCACCCAATTTGGATCACCAAAACTCAAGTTATTGTATTTTATATCCAGATTACCTAAATTTGGCATAACAGAATCTAAACATAGCTCACTTGGAAATAATTCTGGGGCACTCTGGGGCAAATTTTCTGAACTTCCTTCATATAATCCTATTCCCTAGAAGTCTATTTTACCATAATTTTGAATCACTCAATTTGGATGAGTGAAACTCCACTTATGACCAAAACACCATAACCATACCCAGAACAGAGCAAAATCAGTGAGCTACAATATCAATTAGTCCATATTTGGGAGCCCAGAGCTAATTTGCTCTTGGTCCCTTCTATACATTTTTATCCCTATCTCTTATGGTTCTTTACCAATTGGAATCAATTCATTTGGATGATTCTAACTTAATTTATAGCCAAAACAAAAACAGGGGTTTTACAAAAATTTTGACAGCAATTCCTTCAAAAACCCAACATTCTCCTTTGTTTTTTTTTTTTTTTTTTTTTTCATGCTCAAACTTGGTTTCAAAACCTCTAAATTTCAGAGCTTATTTACTGTCTAATATGGTCATAACACACACATAAACATTACATTTGTTCATTTGAACACTCAACAATTCACTCAAAACTTTCATCAACTAGGTTGTGTGTGTGAAAACAAATTGCTTCAATGATTCTCAAGCCTATAACAGCCCAAGTAATCAAACCCTAATCTACCATTTACACTCCACAAACACATCCTCTAAGGTTATATAACAATCACTTAGGTTTTGACACCATTTCTAGTGCAAAAACCCCCAACAACATACAAATCAACAAAATTCTGCAAAAGAAATTTCAGCAACACTGCTGAAATCAAAGAAGAAAAGGGAGAATGAGCCAATTTCTACTTGGTTCTTGACTTTAGAGAGTTGAGAGGGACTTTGGGAGAGGGTTTAAAGAGAAGATTTGAGGCTTGGATGGGCTGAAAAGGGCCATCTTCATCTTCTTTCTTCCTCCTCTTCCTCTTCCTTTGCTCTTCTTTCCTCTCTATTCTCCTCCCTCCTACGTTTTTTGCCCTAACCAAATGAGAACAAACGATTTTGGTTTGTATCATGGCTATTTATAGCCTCAATATTTTCCAATTTGGTAAGTTTTGGGTTTTTTAATTTTAATATTGCAATTGTAACTTTGTTCATTTCTATTATGGCCCATCTCTACTTTTGTTGGCACTTTATATGTTCTTGGTGGTCTATTACAATTAAAATTCCTTTGCATCTAGCACCAAAATTCCTGGGTTCCTTGCACTTATCATTTCCTAATTTCATCTCCAAAATATTACATTTGGGACACTTAGTGCTCTACACGCCTACAGCATCATGTACTCGTATACTCTCTCGAACGGGAGCGTTATTACTAATCGCCAACCTTAAATTTATAATTCTCTAATGCCATGAGATTCAATTAATCTAATGTAGAGATTTATTTTACCTTTCTAATCCATCTTTTAACACTAAGAGATTATGTAGAGATTATAAAACTAAGATATTTATTTCGCCATAGCACCTTCACTAGCGGAATCACTTTATTACGCAACACTTGATCTCTACGATCTAGGATTTCTACTGGATGCTCCTCGTAGGTCAAGTTTTCCTTCAACTGAATAGGTTGCTCCTTAAGAATATGTGAAGGGTCAGTTATATACTTACGTAGCACATGGAGACGTGAACACGCCATGATGCCGCTAATCTCTGACTGGTAGTCTCAAATCGATAAGCCACTTCACCCACCTTGTCTACTATCTCATAAAGCCTATATCGTGGACTCAACTTTCCACGCCCCGAACCTCAAAATACCCTTCCATGGCGACTCCTCAGAGGGGAATACTGATCACCCATTTCAAACTTCAGATCTCGTCTTCGATTGTCCGCATAGCTTTTCTGCCTGTCGTTTTCTATCTTCAACCGCTCTCGTATCATATTTACTTTCTTGGTTGTATCTGGCAATCTCGCCAATTAATCTTCTCCCCACTTGGGCCCAAACAGATTAGGGTTCTACACTTTCTCGCCATACAATGCCTCACATATGTGGTGCCATACCAATACTGGGATTGATAACTATTATCAGTAAACTCTATCAATGCTAGGTAATTATCCCAGCTTCCCTTAAACTCCATCACACAAGCTCTCAACATATCTTCGAGAGTCTGAATGGTTCTCTCCGACAATAACTGCCAGGGTGGAAAGCAAGATCAAGTGTAATCTGGTGCCCATAGCATCTTGTAGCTTCGACCAGAATCGAAGTGAAAGCCAGGATCTCTGTCCCATACAATGATATTTGGTGCCATGTAGCCTCACAATCTCATCTACATACAACTGCGCATATCTTTCTAGGGAATAAGTATTATTAGTAGCAATGAAGTGGGCCGACTTCGTCAACCTATCCACAATAACCCAAATAGCATCATGTCCACGCTGTGTCCTAGGAAGTCCTGTCACGAAATCCATCGTGATCCTTTCCCATTTCCACTCAGGAATGGATAAAGGCTGATGTTCAATCTTGATTTGTTGACAAGTTAGGCACTTAGATACGAACTCTGCTATCTCTCTCTTCATACCTCTCCACCAGTAGTGGTCTCTTAGAGTCTGATACATCTTAGTACTGACTAACATAGTGCTTGCCACATTAGTGAAACTTCTTCCATCTATAATCATACTGCATACCTTGTTGTTTATGTGGCAGTGACTATGAAAGATGTTCTCCCTTTGCTGCTCCATATAATCTTCCTTAACTTGAGAATTCAAAGCATGTATGGTCACAAGGGATTCTCCCTCTACTGCATATTCAACACCATCATCACTAGCATCCTTAAGAGAAGGCCTGGAATGGTGACTATCACTTTCTAACACCACCTCTCCATTATCTTGCATAATCATCTCCTTCTTGTTAGGGCATTATGAAGCTATATGTGACCTGCTCCCAAGCACTTAAAACATTTTACATCTCTATTTCTAGAAGACTGAGAATCAGTTTTACCTTTAGGATTAGTAGAGACTTTATCCTTCCCCTTGGGAATTTCTTCTAGAACCAACTTTTCTTCCTTTCTCCAGTTCGATCTCATGGAGGAACTAGAGCCTGACATGTACTTTGCTACCCCCCTTACATTTTATTTGTCTTTCCACCTTAATTGCCATGTGCACCATGTCTTCTAGCTCCACATAATGCTACAACTCCACAACATTTGCTATATCTCTATTTAACCCATTCAGGAACCTAGCCATTTTGGTTTCCCTATCTTCCTCTACATTAGCCCTTATCATAACTATTTCCATTTCTTTGTGATAATCCTCCATACTCTTTGAACCCTGAGTAAGACTTCGAAGTTTTTGATAGAGGTCTCTATAGTAATGACTAGGTGTAAACCTTTTCCTCATGAAAGCCTTCATTTCCCCCTAAGTTTCTATAATTCTTTAACTATTTCTCCTTCTACTTGAAGCTAATTGATCCCACCAAATGATTGCATAATTTTCAAACTCAACTACCGCCAATTTCACCTTCTTTGCTTCAGAGTAATTATAAAAATCAAAGATTAAATCTACCTTTTTCTCCCATTCCAAATATGCTTTAGGATCATTCCTACCTTGGAAAAAAGGTATTTTCATATTGATGTTTCCAAGATTTCCATCTACCCCATTCCTTTCTCGAGGAGCATTCCCTCTATAGCCTCTTTCATACCTAACTCCTCCTAGGCCTATTTCTACCAATTTTAGTTTCAAACTCATATCCCCCCTTTTTCCCATTTCCTTCCTCATTTCCATATCCAAACAAATCCTCATACCAATGATCATGCCTAACTAGTCTTCTAAGATTAGGATTTCCTTTAGGACGCCTTCTTTGAAAATTTGCTACTATTGTATATTGTGTATCCATCATGTCCCTCATTTCTCTAAAAACCAAATTAAAACAATCAAATTGCTTCTACATAGCTTTTAGAACAAATTCCAAGTTCTTTGGATCTCCATTGAGGTTTTCTCCTCATTATGCACTTTGAAAGCTGCAAAATAAAATGTTAGAGAACAAAAATTCCTCACACACTCCCTCGTGTTTGCCCTCAAAAGATGTCACTCTACCCTTGCATTTAACTCTTATAGGCTTTTCTCGATGTTGAGCTCATTACCACTCTCGCTTTTTCCACTTGGATAGTTTCAGGCCATTTAGAGAACTAGCCAAACTCAATCAAATATTATCTCAATTCTTGTAGAATTCAAATTAACACTTAAAGCAAAGATTTAGAAGGAAATTTTGACATTGAGAATGAAAAACTAGGAACCGAATAACAAAAGTTTGAAGATGAGATACACTTACTATTTATTAGACAACTTTTTTTTTCTTTTGCTTTTCTTGCTGCATTTCCCCCTCTCAATTTTTTTGTAGATTTCTTTTATGTTTTTTTCCTTTCCTTTTTTTTTCTATTCTTTTCTCTTTTTTTTTTTCTTTCTTCTTTCTTTCAATCTAATTCAAACAAATTGAATATGGTGATGAGAAGGATAAAGAGATGGACGAAAACAAACAAAAATCATGAGATGAGAATAATGGAGACAGAAAAAAAAAAAGAAAAGAAAATTTGGATTTGAAAATAAGGATGAAAGATGGAAGGAAGAAAATCAAGAAAATGAAGTAGAAACACAATGCGATAAAAGATAAAAACCTGATTTTAGAATTGAAATTCTGATACCACGATGATGCAAACCCATAAGGAACCAAATCCCATGAATCCACAGTCAAAGATAGAAACACCCTAGAAAGCTAAAATCAAATCTGTTGATCCACTAGAACTCTTGAATATAAAGAAACAAGAACCCTAAGTGTTAAGAACGCCACAAGGTTGATCAATCCTTGATAAGTTTAGAAAAGTTCAATGAAGAACCAAAGAGAAGAACTCCTCTCAATTATGAAAATATAGAAGATTAAAATATCAATTGATTCTCAAAATTTATGATACAAAGGTTTATATAAACTGATTTAACTAGGCTAGGAAACAAACACCTTGGAAAAACAGCAAATTAAAGACTTCTAGAAAAATGTAAAGACAAAACTTGGAAAACAAGCTAATCAAGCTAATCAAACTTGCAAAACAAGCCAAAATTTGTTTATACAACCCAAAACAAACAAGTTTAAGCCCAAATAAGCCTACCTAAAGGATGGACATAAGCCCGAGCTCCTTAATTTGCATTGATTCATCCCAAAAGCCTTCAATAGCTTGATCTTTGACATTAATGGTAGCTTGAATCATGGTCAGCTCCTTCATGACAATTGTAGATTCTTGGCCCATATGTTTAGCCCACATATCTTAGATAAGCCGATTCAAAGCTTCTTTGAATCTTTTGGCTCGTGCCCTTGTAATAGGTTCATTTGGAATCTACAATGGATCACTTGAAGCACTTGAAATAGTTTGCTCCACTTGATGAGTCGCATCAAATTGAAGAAGAGCAATTACAAGGCCTTTGTGGAGCTGAAGTGATTTATGAAGAAGAATCAGATGAAGGGGTGGAAGAAATTCAAATTGAAGCTGTGGAGCAAGCTCTTCCTAAAATGGAAGACAACAAGCCTCAAGTACATGATCCTATGGAAAAAGTCAACCCTGACATTGTGGAAGAGCTAAGGATTACTTACTCCGCCCTCTATCCAATTAACCAAAAGAACAAAATATATCACTCACAGAATTCAAAGATCGCTTCACTTGGAATTATGGTGAAATGCTAGGATTGGATAGGAGCCTTGTGGAACATCGTCTTCCCATCAGACTCGGATTCCATTATTTCCAACAACCACCTAGAAGAATGTCCAAGGAAGTAGAGCTAAAGATAAAGGAGGAAATTGAGAAACTCTTGAAGGAAAAATTCATCAGGCCTACAAGGCATGTTCAATGGTTAGCAAATATTGTCACACCCCAATTCCCAAATTCAACCTAACATGGATCCAAACCGAGTCCGGCGCGAGACTATACTGACCTTAATTGCTTTTTTTTTTCGTGAACTCGAACTAGTACTGTGGGTATACAAACAATTTCTGTAATAACAAAAAAATCATTATATATACAAAGGAACTACCACCGGAGTGGTGTCCATCAAAATCTATACACATATACCGAGTCCCATTTACATATACAAAAACTGTACTTTTACATTTACAAATCGAGCGCGAAACTACATGTAGTGAACCCCTACTAGTGCTGGCCCAGCAGTATGCGGAAGCTGATCGTCTTCAGACCTACACGATTTAAACTCGTGCTAAGCTTTACGCTTAGTGGGAAACATATGTCTTATGCATATACACATTTAAAGCATAAAACAATAACAGATATCAGAATTTTCATGCATTCATATAATGAACTTATACAATTACTTATGCTTATACAGACTTATGCTTATTCGGATCTCCCATCGGAGTTACAGAGCTTATTACCCGTACGTACTACAGAGCTTATACTGGTACTTCTTATCTTATACTTACTCAGAACTTACACTTATAGCAGACTTATTCTTATTCCGATCTCCGTAGGACAATTATGTATACTTATCTCCCATAGGACACATACTTATACTTATCTCCCGTAGGACGCATACTTATATAGATTTCCTCGTATGCAATACTGAGCTTATACATATACTTATACGGAGGTCCTTATCCACATACTCATACTTATCTCAAGCTTATACTTGTTCCAATCTCCCGTAAGAGTTACAGAGCTTATACCTATACGGAGGTACTTATACACGTACTAGTACTTATATCTATCTCAGATCTCCCGTAGGAATTCATAGAACTTATGCTTATACAGAGGTACCCTTAGGCACTACAAAGTTTATACGTATACGATAGGGCTTATACTTATACTACGGAGTTTACACTTGTTTGGAGGTACCAGTAGGTACTATAGAGATTATATTTGTATTATGGAACTTATACTGGTATTGCGGAACTTATTCTTATACGGAAGTACCCGTAAGTACTACTTGTTCAACTCTCCCAAAAGACACATATTTGTACTTGTATCAGACGTATACGTATTCAGATCTCCCAAAGGACATATATATATAAGACTTATTCTTATACTTGTCTCAGACTTATAATTATTCAGATCTCCCAAAGGACATCTACTTGAACTGGTCGTACTAATACTTATTCCTCGCATCTCTCGTAGAGTTACAAAGCTTAAACCTTTACCGAGGTACTGTGAGGTACTTCGTTGGTAACTTATACTTGTACTACTTTACATATCCTTGTTTTACTTATCTATACTTGTTTTACTGAGTTTATTCATGTATTTCTGATCTTATACTTGCATTTCGTATACATATACTTGTATTTCGGATCTCATACTTGTATTACGAGCATATACTTGTATTTCTGGATCTTATACTTGCATTACTTTAACTTATCTCTCAGACTTCTGAGCTTATAATTTGTATTACGAGCATACTCTGTATTTCAGATCTTATACTTGTATTACTTGAGCATATACTCAGATTGATCTTATACTTATATTACTTTTAGCATATAATTGCCTTACGTATCTTATACTCAGACATGCATCTTATGTCGTAGACACGAGACTTAGAACTTATACTTATATTATCGATATACGAAGTACCCGTAGGTGTCATGTAGATTTTACTTGTACAAAAGTAAATCGTAGGTACTACATATCAGATACGCAGGTACCCGTAGGTACTACGTACTCAGATACGAGGTGTCTGTGAGGGTACATTCGCATCTTACCATATCTCATTTTTTTACTCTTATTCTTTATTCGTATTCATCGATATAAACTGTTGGATTGCCTAGACCAGTAATACGGAATGAGTAGGACACAAAGACAATAAGTAATTCGAAAGTACAAGATAAGATCAGGTGTCAGAGCACAAAGCAGAGGCCGGGGTTAATCGAATAGAGTGTCAAGCCGCATCTAATCGTGAGTACCAAAGTACTAATCAGAGTACCAAAGTACTAATGTGTCAAGACGCCGAGAGTGTCACAAGACTAATCAGAGAGTACCAGCAATTATACGTGTCTGCCCACGTAACAGAGGTGCCATGTCATTCAATAACTGGTCTTAGGCAGTTCTACAATTATATGTGATAGTAATCATATATAATCTATTTTTATTCGTACAGAATAATTAAGGCATTCTTAGCCACATTATGTGTTCATGGCATATTACCTTTCATGTTCATGTTCATGTTTCAGTTCATTTTCAGGTTTCATATCATATTCATGTTTCATGAACACATCTATACATATTTCATTTTCTATATTTTCCTTGTTTCATGCCTATTACATATGGAATTTCATATACTTGTACAATATGATGCCTATGTATTCACACATCATTCATGTATTCTTGTCCCTCTATGAATCTATTTTACTTTGAAATTGGAATCATTCCAATTGGATCATCCAAACTAAAGTTATGGCATTTTCATGCCAAACTAGTCAATTTACCGATTTTACACTCGGGACTGTTTGAAATACCCATTTTCCAGTGTCTTGACTCCATATTTGACACTGGTTCTTTGTACTCCTTTAAAGCTAAGGTGCTAAGGGTTCTCCTCCAACTGGAATCACCCAAATCGGAGCACCGGAACTCAAGTTATGTCCTAAACAACCGGGACTACTCTATGTTCAAAATAGAACCATAAATTGGCTTGAACATATCCCCACTTTGAGTGAATTTTTGGGCCACATAGAGTCAGAATTTTAAGGTGCCTATTCAGGATGTTTGGTTCTCCTTGAAGTTTAGTTTAACTACCAACTTGAATAACTCAAATCGGACCATAAATGACCAAGTTATGGCCAAAATACGAACGCTGGTCAAAATAGAAAAATTGTGAACATCTTTATGGTAACGGCATTCACTGTCGCACTCGTACCGCCTCTAAAATTGCCTGCACGTGTGTTTTTCTTCCCTTTTCCATATAGTTCCACCCAAAACTAACCCAATACTCAATACATACTTCAAAACCACTCCTTATTCATCATGATGGCTTAGAACTTCATACCCAAACCCTAGGTAAAAGTCCAAGAACCCATACCAAAGTCCATCATCTTCTTTTATACAAAAAATATAGTATTAAGGGGGATTCCATGTTTATATTAACCAAGCTAGAGTTTTTCAACTTCAATTTCATTCAAACCTAGAGTTAGATCAATCTCAACTAAACCCTAGGTTTGGAACTCATAAAAATCCCTAGAAATCCATACAAAACCATAAGATCCTTGCTTCATGTAAAACTTGCTCAAAATCATAGAAATCCATACCTGGGCCCCTCCTTCTTCCTCTTCTTCTCCTTCCTCTTCCTCTTCTTCCCGTAAGCCCTCTTGTTTGGAGACCAAAAATGAGTTATTTTTGGTCTCCCTCCCCTATTTATAATTAATTTTTTTTTATATTTACCTTTTTGTCCTTCCTCCTTCTAGGAATTGCACTACAACTTAAGTTATTTCTACTTTGGCCTCCAATCTTATAAACTTATGACTTTTATGCCCCTTTTTGACCAATCACAATTTTGCCCTTATGTCTTGCACTTCCGGTTTCTTGTTTTATTTCCCGAAAATTCATATTTAACTTTTATTAAACCCTAAACATGTCCGAAAACTGCTAGGGTATATTTTGGGGTGTTACAAATATTGTTCCTATAATGAAGAAAAATGGAAAACTTCGGGTATGTGGGGATTTTAGAGATTTAAATGGCACTATTCCTAAGGACATGTATGTGATGCCTATTACAGACATGTTAGTTAATTCTATTGCTAATAATGAATTGTTGTCCTTTATGGATGGTTTCTCTTGTTACAATCAGATTTTAATAACAAGAGAAAATATACCCCAAGATCGCTCTTTAGATATCCCTGGTTCCATGTGTGGACAATTGAATGGTCAGTTATACCTTTTGTCTCAAGAATGTAGGTGCGACTTAATGTGGCAATGAATGCCATTTTCCATGACATGCTAGGCCACCACATGGAAGTATACATTGATGATATTGTGGTTAAATCTAAAAGAGCCAGTGAACATGTAGGTCATCTAAGGAAAAATTTTGAAAGGATGAGACATCATCAGTTGAAGTTTAACCCACTAAAATGTGCATTTGGAGTTCGTGCTAGGAATTTTCTTGGATTCCTAGTTCACCAAAGAGGGATAGAAGTGGATCAGAATAAAGCAAAAGCTATTGCTTTAGCCAATGCTCCACAAAGCAAGAAAGAACTCCAAAAGTTCTTAGGTTAGGTAAATTATTTAAGAAGATTTATCTCTAACCTGGTGGGTAAAACCAAGGAATTCTCTGACTTGGTAAAGCTAAAACATGTGGAAGAGTTTAGGTGGGAGGAACGACATCAAGTAGTCTTTGACAAGATCAAAGAGCACATCTCTAAACTCACTAATGCTCTCCTATACATGGTCATCCACTAAATTATTAATAATGATATATCTTGGGCCACTCATTTTATCCCCAGAATGGCTTAGGTTTTAGTAGTTTTATAAGATAAATAAGTGTCTTAATGCTCCATTTTCTCAATTTTGTGATTAGGCTAACCATTGAGCATAAATGAGCGAAATAAATAAAAAATTGACAAAGTCATCATCCAGTCGCAGCAAACATGTGATCCTTTCACCTATGTGATGTCCTTAGATGGCTCCCTCATTGGCATGGGCAGATTCTAGACTCCAAAGGCTTTTCGTAGACATCAAGATCCCACAATTCGGAGTTTAGATGAGCAAGATACGACATTGGGAAGTGAAGGAGACGTAAAAAGACGAATTTCGGAATAAGCATGAGTTACTCATGCTTTAGTATGAGTGCTCTCATTGTGCAACGTGGATGCTCACGCTTCAACGTGGTTTGGCTGCTTCTCTTCCAATAATTCCCTATTTCTCCACGTCCCAACGTAAATCCATGACGCTACCGTGTGGATGTCGAGGCCCAAAAAGCTATGGAAGCCCATCTCTTCTCCTATCTTGGTTTTTAGCTTATATAAGAGAAAGAAATTAAGGCTTTTGAAGGGAGGAGAGTCCTCAGCGTGATATGGGTTCTCTGGCTGCAAAAGGAAGACCCTTGGGTGGAAACACTAAAGGCAATAAATCTCTCAAACTGATTCTAGCCTCAGCAAGAAGAATAAGGAGATTTGAAGAGAAGAAATGGGTTTCATCTACACTCTTCTCCTCTTTTCTTGATTTTCTTCATTTGCTATGGTTGTATTTCACCCCTCCATGAGCTAATCTCATTTTCTAAGGTTTTGAAGTAGTTCAAAACAATGAACCATGTCGCTAGCTTTGATTTAATTGATGTTTACTATATATATTAAATGTCCATTCAACTTTCTCATGATTGTTGATGATTATCTACCATTAACATGATTTGCACCACTGAGGTTGAGAAACAATATTAGGTTAGACCATGAATGGAATGTCGTGTTTCACTATCAAAGAGATATTTGTAAGGCATGTGGCTCGCTGGATTTCAATTACTTAATACATTCTTGGTTATGATGGTTTGAGGTAGAGATAAAATATAACCTTTTTCGAGGATGGATTGTTATTGTTTGAGAAAGAATATCATGTGCTTAGGTGAAATTCGCCATTAATATATAATTTAGGCATCATTGGGAACAAGTAGAGCCTCACCATAGGAATTTGTTAGATAAAATCAAAACTCTAGGCTTTCTTTGTACTACATTTTTCTTGCATACTGCTGACCTTTTAGTTTAGGATTTATTTAGTTTAGTTTTTTTTTCCATTGCAACTTCACCTTTATGTCAATACAAATAAAGTTAGGACTATTCTAATTTTGGTAGTTAGTAACCTAATCTTTGTGGCACGATACTCTTATTTATCACTTTATTACTTGAGGTGATGGGTGCACTTGCGCACATAGGCGTACACATTTTATATAGCACATTTCGAGCCTATCAATCAACTACAAAAGAATCAATAGGTTGTCTTTTGGCACAAAACAATTCTAAAGGCCATGAGCAGGATGAAATCCAACAGAAACCCAATTGAAAAATTATGTTTGGCCTTGTAATTTGCATGTACCAAACTAAGACATTACTTAATCAAGTCTTGAGTCTATGTGGTTTCTTATACTGGCCTTATGAAGTACGTGCTTAACCGGCCACTGATTATAAGAAGGATTGGTAAATGGTCCCTTGCTCTGTCAAAATTCACCTTGATTTATTTTTCCATAGAAATTGGTCAAGGGACAAGCATTGGCAAATTTCCTAGCTAATCATCCTTCCTTAGAAAATGAGATAGAGCAAAGTGTGGAGTTAGGAATTTATGGAGTAGAAAAGGAACCTTGGACCCTCAAATTTGATGGTTCGAGCACAAAGAATTCAACTAGTGCAAGAATAGTGATTATTTCACCAAGGGGAGTAAAGACTACATTGTCTTTCAATCTAGCTCTTTACGCACTAGCATATATAAGAAGGTAAGCAAAAAGGTGAAAGAAGAAGACTGGTTGAGTATGAAGGCGATTAGTTTAGAGCATCTTATCAGACTCAAAAGATGTTCGGTAGTCATTGAGATTCTACTTGTCTCGGCAATTAACAAGGGAGTACTATGCAACAGCTTGCTTTTAGCACCTTATTTTACTACTGCCATTCAATTGTTAGACTCTTTTGATAATGTGGAATTTGAACATGTGCCTAGGGAATCAAATCGGGAGCTGATGAACTTTCTCAAATAGCCTTTGGTGTAAAAATGGGTGAAGAATTGGCCCATAAACTCATCATGATTAAGAAGAATAATCTCCCTTCAATTTTTGAAAGGGGAATCGACCTAGACATATTCAATAATGACATGAACATTGTTGGAGATTGGAGAATAGAGTTCAGAGAATATTTGGAGAACCTAAACAAGAGGGTTCCCCATAGAATGAAGGTTGAAGCTCAAAATTTTGTTCTACTAGAATGAGAACTATATAGAAAAGGACTTGATGGGTTATTACTCAAGTGTTTATCTTTCCCAAATAGCATGGACGTTATGAAGCAAGTTCATGAAGAAGTTTGTGGAGCCCATCAATTTGGAGTAAAGATGAGTTGGTTAATTAGAAGACACAACTATTTTTAAATTCGACCATTCTAATTATACATCACTTTTACTCTAAAGGTTGTCAAATAATGTTTAAGTTTGGAAGCATACGTAGGATCCCCCTGTTGTTGGAACTGTATTCATTAGTAATAAGGCCATGGCTGCTCAAAGTATGTGCCATGGACTTGAATGGGAAGATTCATCCGGCATCATCAAAATGGAACAACTTCATCCTAATGGCTACATATTATTTCACTAAGTGCGTGGAGGTGGTACCATTGAAGAAAGCATAATAGAAGGATGTGATTCAATTCATCAAGGAGAAAATTATTCATAGGTTTAGGGATCCTTGTTGTTGAATTGCATTCAATAGTAAGGTCATGGCCATTCAAAGGATGTGCCATGGACTTGATTGGGAAGATTCATCCAACATCATCAAAAGGGCACAACTTCATCCTAGTGGCTACATACTATTTTACTAAGTGGGTGGAGGTGATACCATTGAAGAAAGCATAACAGAAGGATGTGATTCAATTCATCAAGGAGCAGATTATTCATAGGTTTAGGATTCCCTAGTCTATCACTACTAATCAAGGAACAATGTTCCATAGGGAAGAGATGAATTATTGTGCTATAGATTATGGGATACAATTCATAAAATCAACTCCTTTCTATGCTCAAGCCAATGGGCAAACAGAAGCATCTTACAAAGTGTTGATAGGGATTTTGGAGAAAATGCTGAAGGAGAATCCTAGAGGGCATAGGATTTTATATTGTGGGCCTATAGGACTTCTAAAAGGAGTTCTATAGGGGTAATTCCTTTTTCTCTGACTTATGGACAAGATGTAGTACTCCCTATAAAAGTAGTGGTGCCTTCTCTAAGAGTTTCCAAGAAAAATGGTCTTACTCCTCAAGAGTATAGTAAGGCCATGACGATGGAACTCGAATCTACAGATGATAGAAGAATGCAAGCTTTCAACTATATGTTAGTTCAGAAAAAGTAAAGTATCTCAGACCTACAACAAGAGAGTCAAGAGAAAGAGCTTTGAAATAGGAGATCTTGTTTGGAAGATAATACTGCCAGTTGGTTCCAAAGACAAAAATTGGGAAAATGGTCTCCTAACTGGGAGGGACCCATCAAGTACTACTTAGAAATGCCTATTGGTTAGCAAGCCTACAAGGAGAGCCACATAAGAGATTCATCAATGGGAAATACCTTAAGAAGTATTTCCTTACCATGTGGAAAATTGTAGAAACTTCCCAGAAGAATTAGGCCAATCCCACGGCCTTCAAGGGGACAATGTTGGGGAAATAGTACTATCCTATATTTTAAGGTCAAGAAGTAGTTTGTTTAAGCCACTGTTTTTTCAATCATTCAGTTTTATCAAGCATAATACCTATTCTATTCTATGTTTTGAATAAACATATATCAAGTAGTCTTTTGAAGCCATTGTTTTCTCAAGCATTCAAGTTTTCTCTAGCATAATACCTAGTTCTATTCTATGTTTTAGGGCAAAGAGTAGGATTTTTAAGCAACTGATTCTCAAATATATAAATTTTTCCAATAGGGTACCTGTTCAATATAATCAAAGAGTAGGCTTTTGAAACCACTATTTTTTACACATTCAAATTCTCCAATGTTATATCTGATATACGTAGTATGTATTCTCAAGTAAAGAGTAGGTCCAAGGACTACTTTTAATCAATAACATAAATAAAACATTATTCCACAAACATCAACACACATCCAAAGGTAAGTCTGGTGCCACCTTGGTCCACTAAAGTAATGTCATGGCTGTAGGTGTACGTGTGCTAGTGTTCAATGAGTTTTCTACAATCATATCAACATTCAACACAAATCCAAAGGTAGGCCTAATGCTACCTTGGCCCACTAATGCAATGTCATGGCTATAGGTGTACGTGTGCTGATGTTCAGTGATTTTTCCACAAACAATTATTCCACAACATTCAACACACATCTAAAGGTAGGCCTAGTGCTATCTTGATCAACTAATGTAATGTCATGGCTGTAAGTGCGCTTGTGCAGTGTTTAATGAGTTTTCAACAACATCTTAAGAATACATCCCAAAATCTCCTCCTCCTTCCACCAAGAAAAAATGGTAGGCCGGTGGTCACCTAGAAAGGGTTAGAAAGGGATCATAATAGCCCCAAGTCAATCATTTGTCACCATAGGCTATGAAATACAAAAGCATAGAGAAGATAATATAAAGAAGAATGTTCTGAAAGGAAGCTTTACAACTAAAAAAATTGTCAAACAAATGGATACAAAGTTCCTAAGTCAAAGTTCCATTAGCCATGATTGCTCGTAAATGTCAAATTCATATCATGGAGAAGTTTAGTGAACGTAGAGAACTTCGTAGCCTAAGACCGTGCTAGCAAGAGGCATCAATTCTCTACAATTCTGAAGCTAATCTTGTTGTCTCTTTAATTTGGGAAGCTAAAAATTGGCCTAAGGACTAGACTCTTTATTGATGCTCAAGTCGCTAAGCCTTTATGGCTTCACCTTGTTCCACTAAAGAGGTTAGCTTAATTTTCTCCATCTCCAATTCTTCAGTCAATACCCTAATACGCTCTTTGTGAGCATCATATTCAGTGCCTAGCTCACTCAACCACTGGGTAGCTTGTTTCTGGCAAGTTAGGCCTGCTCAAACTCTATCTTCTATCCTTTTAAGGCATCTAATTTGGAGGAAATCTCTATGTTGGACTTTAGAGCATGATCTAAAGCAGGGAAAATAGAATAAGTTTGAACTAAGGCCTCTGAGATGAATACCTTGGATTGAGGCACTTTGGAAGCTGATACTAACACCACCAGAGCTACATAAAAAGCATCAATTTTGCCGGTGGATAGAGAAAGTCGATGCAAGCTAAGAAAATGGCTCATAGTAGAGAAAAAATAGCCACATATGAGTCATTAGGAGGACACACTAAGAACTAGGGGGTAGGAGTGGTCTGGTCCAAAAAAGACAAATCTAAAGGCATGTCTATTTTCACCTTTATTTGAAAAGTTGACCTCAGTGAAGCCTGGAGAAATGGAACATATAAGGCAGAGAAAGATGAAAATGAAAAATAAAGATAAAGATGGAGAACGAATCTGAGGAAGATAGGGAGCAGGCTGATAAGTATGCTCATACTAGCCTACTCCAATGATTGGGGTCCTTTCCTTCAAAGAGTCTTTTGTCGTCTTTGTCTTTGAACCAGGTGCACTACTAATATATCTAGAATCTTCCTCATTTGAGTTTTCTTCTCCAATGGCCAACTCTTGCATTGACGCAACGTGTAAAGCGATTGATCAACAAGAATAACACGTCTCAGTCTAGAGACCAATTCTCAATCCAGAAAACAAAGTAAAGCAAAAGCTTGTAATTTTTTTGATAAATTGATAAAAGTGATCAAAGTTCCTAAAACAAACTCTAAAACATCTATTTATACCCTAGACATAATATGAGTATAATAGGAAATAAAATAATAGTCCAAAACAATAATAGGAAAGAAAATAATACTCATAAAATGATAATTGGAAATAAAAATAGTATTCAAAAAAAATAAAGATAATATCTCAAAAAAACCAAAAATAAGGATTTTGGTTGATTTGATCTAACGCCCTGCATCAGACATCTCCACTTGTGAAGAACTCATCCTTGAGTCACTTCTGGATATCCAAGACTCATTTATGGTTGGAACAAGGTAAGATCAGCAACATTGAAGATCTTTGAAATCCATATCCAACTTGGTAAGTCAACCACATAAGTATTATTATTGATCTTTTTAACAATCTGGTACGATCCATACTTTCTTTGTTGAAGCTTTCTACGGTCATCCCTTGTCTTGAATGTTGTCTTCCACCCATCACCTAGACGGATTATGATTTGATGATAGCCACCCCTGAGTCGATCTTGCTAACCATATTGCTCCATTCGTGATCAAGCGCTATCATCAACGGAATAAGAAATCTATATCCAACGATAATTTTGTTGATCGCTCTACTGTCAACACACATCCACCAATTTCCATCTTCTTAGGCGTCAACAAAGCTAGAAATGCGCATGGGCTCATGCTAGCTTGAATACGCCCCTTGCTTAACAACTCTTCTACCTTCTCCCTTAAGATTTCATTCTCCTTGGGACTTATCCTATAATGAGGCAGATTATGAAGATAAACATCTGGAATCAAACTATATGGTGTTGTATGTTACACATAAGAGGTAATCCTGCAAGTAAATCTTCAAGAATCACATCATCAAACTCCTTTAACTAAGTTTGCACCTCCACTAGAATTTGAGCCCCAACTAAATCTCTAATTTCTACCTCTCCCTTCACAACCATCAACTACACTTCCCGGGTCTTCTTACACTCGCCCATAAGTGAAGATAGGTCATTCATAAAAGTTATAAAGTTTCTTCCCTCCACAACATCTTTACTTATTATGTTCTCCTGATTCCCACTATCAATAATAAGATCCACTGGCTTCCCTTGCCGCGATACACTGGTGCGAAATGGCTTATAGGCGTTGAGATATCATCACCCTGATTCATAGATAACATGAGCTTCCTCGCCATCTGAGTGTACTCTTCACGCTCCTTGTCCTCATAATCATTATCCCCATTAAATTCTACACCTCGATCTCTATCTTCGCCCTTCTCCACTACGACCACTACCTTAAGACAATTGCTTCATGGGAATGGTGGCCAACCTCCACATGTGTACTTAACACAGGCCTTGCATAAGGGTTACTATTTTTGGCAAGCATAGAGCTGGCCACCCTTACCTCACGATTGAGGGCATGGCTAAGAGATAGGTGCGAACCCATAATCCCCACTTGGCCACCATGGCCTGAGCTAAGGCTAAAGTTTCCGAGAAACATAATGTTTTAATTGAGATGCTGAGTGGAAGGGTGATCCGTCACCGGCTCGAGAGCAGATGGTCCACGTCATCAAAGTAACTCCGGAATTAGACCAAGAACTAGGATGTTTTTTGGCGTGATCCGTGGGATATTTATTCTTTATTTCTTCTTGACTATACTTGGAGTTCTTTGCTTGACTATGCTGATTTACTGCCAACTATAGCGATTTGCTACTAATTTTGTACTTCTAATTTCTTTGTTGATTCTTTACTTATTTATTGTTGATTAATTGCTTATTCTTTCTGAAAATTATCTAGTTCCCTCCTTATGGACATTTTAGGTGTGTGTAGCGTAGGAAGATATTTTATTTTTTGTTTCCTTTCATGTTTGGACCGAATATCTTAGTTTCCTTGTGGCTGAATTTAGTTTTTATTCTTCATATTTCTAGGCCTATTTATAGGCGTGTAATTCCCATTTTCTCCGGTTTACAAAATTAATAAAATTGAGAGTTTAAATTTCTCTTTGGTTCTTGAAAGAACTCTTTGAACTTATTGGTTGTGCCTTGGCATTCATGAGACTTGTCAGTAGGATCAAGGCATCACCGATTAAACCTCTATACCAAGGTTCTTGCTTCCCTATAGCATGGTCGAGGTCATCCATCGAAGCCAAGACTAAACGGCTCTTCGAGATAATAGATCCGCGTCCTCACAGAAGTTGGGAGGGTTTGTATCATTTGGCTGTTAGACCGGGTTACATTTTCGTTTTACTCTCTTTACTTTTTCCTTTGTCAGAGACTGACTTAGTCACACTGTAGTTCCTTCTAAATTCCGTTCAACTCCCAATTTCATTCATAACCCATTCCCTACCTCATCCCAAGTCCGATTTTCTTCATTCTTGATCGGATATAATTTTTGTTTGTCTTCATTTTTATTGAACCTTCCATCCCAGAGATTCTAAAGTTAAATTTTTTAAAAAAAGTCTGGAAGCTAAGAAATTTTTTTCCTGTAATTTATCATCCCATTTTAGTTGCTAGAAATCAAGTCCCTTATAGTATAAAAAAGTGGTAACAAACTAAAGAAATTTTGGTGTCATTTTTGTGTGTTTCATGCTGTTGCTTTAAGTAAGGCTTAGATATTTGTCAGCAGAAGCGCAGAAACTGAATGGGACTCTTTACTGTTTTTTTTTCGAATGGCTTTGTACGGTATACAAACAATTTAATAACAAAATCATTTACATATACAAGAACTACCATGGGGTGGGTGTGTCCATCAAAATCTATACACATCCGAGTCCCCATTTACATGCTCCTAGCGTGCTTTTATATTTACAAATCGGAGCGACGGAACCTACATGTAGTGAACCCCTTGCTAGTGTCTTGGCCCGGCGATGTCTTGGAAGTTTGGTCTTCTCTTGTACCTACGGGGTTAAAAACCCGTGCTAAGCTTTGCAGCTTAGTGGAAACCATATGACTTATGCATATACACATTTAAAGCATATAACGATATGAGATGCAGAATTTTCATGCATTCATATAATGAACCTCGGTACTATCTTTATAACGGTTTATGCTTGTCGGATCTCCCATAGGATTCTGAGCTTATTCTTATTCGAAGTGCCGTGCATTGCTACAAAACTTATCTTGGTATGTGTCTTATACTTGTACTCTGGGCATATCTTTGTCTTCTGGAACTTATACTTGTATTCACGAGCTTATTCTTGTGCCGGATCCCATACTTGTATTACGGATCTTATACTTTGTAGTATGGGTTTATTCTTGTATTCGGTTTCCCATACTTGTATTCTGGAACATATACTTGTATTACGGATCCATACTTGTTCTGGGGTTATTCTTATTTCGGATCTTATACTTGTATTGCGGAACATATACTTGTATTACGGATCTTACACTTGTATTATAGAGTTTATTCTTATATTTCGGATCTTATACTTGTATTACAGAGTTTATTCTTGTATTTCGGATCTTATACTTGTATTACGGAACATATACTTGTGTTACGGATCTTATATGTGATGGGAACTTGTGCCCATGCCCAAATGTAACCGTAGGTTCATGCGGTTCATATCTCGAAGGACACATATTTGAAGTTATATCGGGTTCATATACTTATCTGGGAATCACTTAGCATGTACTTGTGCTTATCACGGACATATACTTATCAAATCTTGTGAGGTTATAGAGCTTCTATGTGTACGGTACCGTGATCATATAAGTCGGAGCGGTCCAGAGTCCATAATATACATAAGGGTCGAGATCAGACTTATGCAGATATGGACATTAGTCTGTAATAGGTGCAAATCACATCAAATACATATGCGAGGTTCATACGGATTAGAACATATCCCGATAGGTTTATATCATGATATAATAGGACTTATACATATTCATGTTAAGATTGTCGATTAAATCTCCATTTATGTTTCATGACTTTATTATACAAATTGGAACATATGGTACCCAGTGTACGATGCCATTTTAAGTATGCTAAGCATCTTTGGGTCTTATTCATATTACTTTTATATACATATCTATAGTCGTTTGCAAATAGGGACCATGAATGAGATGGACATAGTACACGAACCAGGTATGGTGCCGATCTTGAGCAGTACGTCAGTGCATGCATCGCAGCGTGGGATCTTAGAAGCACTTACCCGTCAGAACGTGCTGCTTACGTAACAAGTGTCATTAGCACTAAAGTGCGAAGCGCAGGTGAGCGTGTGCCCATGCAGAAGTGTGCGTGCTTAACTAGCGGGAGTCTTGAAGCAGATCGAGTGTGCTGCCCACGTAGCGAAGTGTCGTAGCACTTAGCGAGTGTCGTATGTACCGTCCAGAAACCTCGACTCATTCATTCTTCGGTCCTAGGTAGTCATACTATCATATGTGTTCCGGAGCACCATAACTTTATCTTTATCGTTACGTGTTCATGTATGACCTTTTCATGTTAAGTGTTCATGTTTCAATTCGTTTTTCATAATTCATATCATATTCATGTTTCATGAACACATCATAATATTGCATTCACATATTTTACCGTTTCAATGCTGTTGCGCCTTGGCATTTCATATACTTGTACAATATGACACCTATGTATTCACACATCATTCATGTATTCTTGTTCCTCTATGAATCTACTTTACTTAGAAATTGAATCATTCCAAATTGAATCATCCGAAACTCAAATTGTAAGTTTCCCATGTCAAACTAGTCAGTTTGCCCATATTACACTAGGGACAGTTTAGGCTCACCCATTTCGGGGGTCTTAACTCCATATCGACCATTTGATTCTTTATACTCCTTTAAAAGCTAAGGTTCTAGAGTTCTTCTCCTATTGGAATCCTTGTTCAGACGAAACTCAGATTATGTCCTAAACAACCGGGACTACTCTATGTTCAAAACCGAACCAGAAATTGGCTTGAACATAGCCCCACTTTGAGTGAATTTCTGGGCTAAATAGAGTCAGAATTTGAAGATACCTATTTCATAAAGATTTGTTTTCCTTGAAGTCTAGTTTAAGCAGCCACTTGAATCACTCAAATCGGATAAGAAATGGTCAAGTTATGGTCAAAATACTAACACTTGTCCAAAATATAGCATTGGGTATTGGTACTTGAAATTCGATTACAGTACTAGTTGAAATATTTTATGGTATTGCAGTACCTTTCTGAACTGATACATTTTCCACCCTCAAAGCCACTACCCGAAATGGTGGTTTCTCCCATTTTCCATATTTTCTACCCCAGACCAACTCAATACTTAATATACACATCAAAATCCTCCCATATTCATCTTGTAACCTCATTCTACTCAAATCATCTTTCAATACTTATCTTGCCCCAAAACCTTTCTTAAATTACTCCC
The DNA here is from genome assembly GCA_016808115.1 of Tetrastigma voinierianum. Lineage (NCBI taxonomy): Eukaryota > Viridiplantae > Streptophyta > Magnoliopsida > Vitales > Vitaceae > Tetrastigma > Tetrastigma voinierianum. The sequence goes on along the minus strand of JAEQBH010001213.1, from coordinate 102,809 downwards.
AAAACAACTCTAATATAGGTCCATAACCCATACATAAACCACACATAAGGATTAGTTAGGGTTTGTTCTAACCCAACTCCATTACTTTGCAATTAAACCATGAATCCAACCTCAAAGGGAGGATTCCATATTTTCTTGTACCATTTAGGGTTTACTGACCCCTACTTTCCAAAGAAATCTAGGGTTGGGATGAAATCCTAACAAAACCCTAGGTTTGAAAACCATAGAAATCCCTACCATGGTCCAATTATACATAATCCCATACAAAATTCATAATTTCCATACAAAAATCCAAAGATCCATACCTAAAATTTGGCTTCTTCTTCTTCCTTCCTCTTCTTCTTCTTCTTCTCCTTCCCTTCTTCTTCTTCTTCTCCACGGTTTGTTCTCCCCAAAATGAGACCAAATTTGGTCTTAAATCTACATTTCCCTAGGCCATGCTCTGAATTTCAAAACCCATTTTTTGGGCTAAGTTTTCATTTATTTTAAATAGTCCTTAAGTTTTCGCAAATAAAGAAGTATTTCTATTTTAAAGCATAGCCTTCTTATTTTATACTTATATGCCTTTTGGCAAATTACATATGTATCTCTTGTTCATCCTACAAATTCCTATTTCTCTGCTTATTTCTCGAAATTCATATTTTTATCTTTTTATTAAACCCTAAATATGTCCAAAAACTATTAGGTATATTTTTGTGGTGTTACAATATTGGTTACTACCAACCTAGTCATTTGATAGGTTTTGATTGAATTTTAAAAAATCTGATTTGTTTGACAATTCAAAAGATCCAAAATAGAGATTATGAGTGGAAAAAGGCAAGAGTAGTAAAAATATTAGAGTGAGAAAAAGTCAAATACATTGTGTAAAAACACGAATGAACTGAGTGAATCATTTTTCTAGTGAAAACATGTGAGGGAGTGATTTGTAAGGTCCTTTTTTTTTTCTAACCTTGTTTTTGGCAAAGAATATGTCAAACAATCTAAGTGCATCCGGCGGACGGGAGGAGCTTTGACATGATGTTTATTATGGAGGCCTTAACTAGTGAAGTAAAGAGGATGTTTAGGGCTGAATTGGAACAATTCCATGAGAGGGTAGAGCAAAACCCGAGCAAAACCCTCCAACGGGGTGTAGAAGGGAGAGGCTGGCAAGAATAATGCAGAGGAAGAAAAAGTATGAAGGGATGGTTTTTGGTGGGTGATTGATCATGATTCATTAAGTATGACCAAGGTACGGGGGAGACTTATAGCTAGGAACCATGAAGATAATAATTCGGCAGTATTAAGATGAAGATTTCATCATCTTAAGAAAGAATGACTGAGGTATATCTTGGAGCGAGAGAAAGTGAGATGTTTTTTATTGTCACGATTATTCTAAAAATAAGAAGGTGAAGCTTGATGTTATAGAGTTCTCGGATTATGCCATAGTGTGGTGGGACTAACTAGTGTTGAATAAGAGATCGAATAGGGAGCCACTAAGAGAAAATACGAAAAGATGAAAAGGGTGATGCGTAAGAGATTTGTCCCAACTTGCTACTACTGGGAGTTATACAACAAGTTGCAAAGCCTAAGACAAGGTAACTGTAGTGTGGAGGAGTATTATAAGGAGATGGAGGTTGCAATGGCTAGAGCAAATATTGAAGAAGATTGAGAGGCTACAATGGTGAGGTTTTTGGTCGGTTTAAACCGGGAGATCCAGAATGGTAGAATCAGAACATTATGAGTTGTGAGGATATGGTGCATATGGGTATCAAGACTGAGAATAGAGTCAAGAGGAGTGGCATTAACAACACACATTCTCCACCTAGTCCAAGTTCATCTACTTAGATGTCAAATCAATGGAGGAAGGAAGAGAAGCCAACGAACACCAAGCCCAAAATAGAACAAAAACAAAAGGCGACCAGCTAAGGAAATTAAGGTGAACCCGATTCTCTCACTACTTGGAATTGTGATATTAAGTGTTTTAAATGTCAAGGCAGGCGTCATATAGAAAGCCAATGTCCAAACATAAGAGTTATGGTGATGCGGGACAATGGTGAGATTGAAACCGACAATGAGTCAGATTGTGATTCTATGCCATCCTCGACCTTATAAATTGCAATGGTTGAATGATAGTAGGGTGGTAAGTGACAACAATCGTTAATCTCTTTTGTACTGAGTACGAAGATGAAGTTTTTTGTGTGATGTAGTTATGATGCAAGCTGTATTAATTTTGATATTAGGAAAGACCATGGAAATTTGACAGAGTTACATGACGATTTCATTAATAAGTACTGTCGCGGCAATAACCAATGTATCAAGGCTTTTGTTCCTTTAACACCAAGTTAGGTTTATGAAGATCAAGTGAGGTTGTGTAGATGAACAAAAGAAAAGAGTGAAAATGAGAGTGAGCAAAAGAAAGAGGGTGACAAAAGAAAGGACTCGAAATTTTAAGAGAAATGAGAGAGACCGAGATAGATGAGAAAAAAAAGAGGCGTAATCTGGAACACGGGAGAAAATAGAGAGCAAACCAATTTCTATAAAAGGCAATGAGGTTAAGAGAGCATTGTTCTTAAACAAGCCATGATTGTATTTTTGTACAAAGAGGCACTTTAACACTAACCACCAGATACACTTCTTTACCTAGTTCAATTGTCTCTTTATGAATTTAAGATGCCTTTCCCGAGGAAATTCCAAAGGGCCACCTCCTATCCGAGGGATTGAACATCAAATTGACTTTATGCCGTGCTACTCATTCCAAACCGACTCGCGAGTAGGAGTAACTCGAGAGGAAGGAACTCTAAAAACAAGTCAGAATCGATGGAAAAGGGATATGTGAGGGAAAGCATATAAAGTTCAGCGCGCTGGTCAAGGATTTTGCCCAAGAAGGATGGGACATAGAGGATGTATGTTGATTGTCGAGCCAACAATAACATAACAGTAAAGTATCGTCATCCCATACCCTAAGTAGATGATATGCTCATGAGTTGCATGGTTCTTATCTTTCCAAAATTGATTTGAAAAGTGGATACCATCAAATTAGAATGAAAGAAGGTGATGAATGGAAACTTCTTTTCAAAACAAATTATGGTTTATAAGGAGTGGTCAAGTTATGCCTTTCGGGTTAACTAATGCACCTAGCACCCTACTGAGACTAATGAATCATGTTTGCGTGGCCATTGAAAATTTGCGCTTTCTATTTCATGATATCCTCATTTATAACAAGAACTTAGATGATCATTTGATGCATTTAAAAAAAAATTTTGATGCGCTTCAAAAAAGAAAGATTGTTTGCTAACCTTAAGAAGTGCACATTTTGAGGACCGACAGCTTGTGTTTCGGGCTATGGTTAGTGCACAAGGAATACAAGCTACGGCCAGGCGTTCGAGCAATTCAAGACTGATCAAGTCTGACAAGTGTAAGTAAAGTTCAAAGTTTTCATGGACTTGCTAGTTTTTACTGGTGGTTTGTGAAGAACTTTAGTAGCATAGTCGCACAAATAACCAAAGTCATCAAGAAGGATTTTGGGTTTAAGTGGGGGGAAGAGCAAGAAAAAGCATTCTAATTGATCGAAGAAAAACTAACTCATGCTCCTTTACTTACTTTACCTAACTTTGCAAAAACTTTTGAGGTTGAATGTGATGCTTTAAGTTTAGGTATTGGAGCAATTCTTATGCAAGAAGGACGACCCATTGCATATTTTAGCGAAAAGCTAAGTAAAGCAGCCCTGAAATACCCTACTTATGACAAAGAGTTGTATGCATTGGTTCGGGCCTTGGAAACTTGGCAACATTATCTTTGGCCCAATGAATTTGTGATTCACACCAATCATGAGTCGTTGAAGCATTTGAAGAGCCAACACAAGTAGAATAAGAGATATGAACGATGCATGGAGTTCATGGAAACCTTTCCATATGTCATCTGCTACAAACAAGGCAAGGAAAACATCGTTATCGATGCACTTTCATGGAGGTATGTCCTAATCTCTACTCTTCATCCTAAATTGCTTGGTTTTGAACACATTAAAGAATTATATCCTTTAGACCAAGATTTTAGTGAAAAATATGCTTGTTGTGAAAAAGCCACCCATGACAAGCTCTTTAGACATGAGGGGTTCTTTTGAGAAAATAGGTTGTGCATTCCTAATTGTTCCATTTGGGATTTATTAGTGGGGGAGTCTCATGCTGGAGGATTGATGGGACATTTTAGGGTAGCTAAGACTTTAGGGGTTTTGCAAGAACACTTTTATTGGCCTCACATGAAGCGAGATGTCGAGAGGATTTGTGGGAGGTGTATCACATGTAGGCAAGCTAAATCTCAAGTGCAACCCCATGGCTTTTACACACTACTTCCTATTCCCTGGCCTCAAGGATCTTTCCAATGGATCTCAGGTTGTCTGGGCTTCTAGGATTAGACATGGTAGGGATTCTATTTTTATGGTTATGGATAGGTTTTCAAAGACGACACATTTTATCCCATGTCACAAAACGGATGATGCGTCTCATGTCATTGATATGTTCTTTAGGGAGGTTGTGAGATTGCATGGTATGCCTAGGACAATTGTTTCAAAAAGAGATGCAAAATTCTTGAGTTACTTTTGGAAGACCTTGTAGTGACTACTTGTCATCCACAAACAGAGGTAGTGAATATAACCTTGTCTACTTTGTTGAGGGCTATCATTAAAAAGAACATTAAAACACTGGAAGACTGTTTGTCTCATGTTGAGTTTGCTTATAATCGTGCTATAGATCCTACCACTAAATTTTCGCCTTTTGAGATTGTATATGGTTTTAATCCACTAACCCCTTTGGATTTATCTCCTTTACCTATGTCTGAGCATGTTAATCTAGATGGAAAAAAGAAATCCGAATTTGTTAAGCAAATTCATGAGCAAGCAAGACTCAACATCCAGCGAAGGACGGAAAAATGTGCCAAACAAGCCAACAAGGGGCGTAGCCAAGTTGTCTTTCAACCTGGAGATTGGGTTTAGGTGCACATGCGCAAGGAAAGATTTCCTGCACAAAGGTGATCTAAGTTGCTCCTTAGGGGCGATGGTCCTTTTCAAGTCCTCGAGTGCATCAATGACAATGCCTACAAGCTAGATTTGCCCAGTGAGTATAATGTAAGTGCTACTTTTAATGTCACTGACTTGAATTTTTTTTATATAGGTGACGATTTGAGGACAAATCCTTTTCAATAGGAAGGGAATAATGGATGCATGGCCAAGGAATGGGGTGTGGATCCACTTGAAATCCCACTTGGCCCTATGACATGAGCTAGGGCTAAGAGATTAAAAGAAGCCTTTAATGTTTTAATTCAAGATGCCTAAGTGGAAGGTGCCTACGCCCTCAACTCCAAAGAAGCTGAACAAAGATGGTCCATTATCAAAGTAACCCGACCGCCCAAGAGCTAGAATGTTTTTCGCATGATCCGTGGGATGATTTCATACGCTAATTTGTCGTTGATTTTTGTGGCCGAATCGCCGCTTATTTGCCGATCCTATGTTGATTTGCTGTTGATTCTATGCTGATTTGTTGCTTATTTCTTTACCAAATTTATCTAGTTCCCTCCTTTCCTTATGGACGTTTTAAGTGTGCTAGCTTTTCCTTTCGTCAAATGACATCTTAGTTTCTCAGGGCCAAATTCTAGTTTTTATTTTATATTGGGGCCTATTTATAGGCACACTTAATTTTTCCAAATTACGAAATTAATAAAATTGAGAGTTTAAATTTCTCGTTGGTTCTTGAAAGAACTCTTTGAACTTATCGGTTATTCCGTGGTGTTCATTAAGACTTATCAATCGGATCTCCATCACCGATTGTGGAGTCCTCCTATACCAAGGTTCTTACTTCCTTATAAGCAATGGGTCGAGGTCATCCATCCAAGCCGAGACTAGAGCAGTTCTTCCAAGCTAATCCGATCACAGGTCTCCTCACAAGTTGGCGAGGTTCATATCAACCTCTTTCCACTGCTACACTTTTCTCTTTTCCTACACCAACATTGACAATCTCTACAGTTTTAGACATGACTAGAGGTGTTTTTCCCTTGTCACTTGGAGCCTTATTGCTCACTCCCCTCCATATCTTCTATAATTAGTACTACGAGTTTGCTCTAGAATGAGTAACTCATCTTTCATGGCCAAATTTCTAGCCTCTTGCACACTGAAAACCATCTACACTCTAATTTTATCTCTAATTGTCTGTTTCAACCCACTCAAATATCTTGCCGCCTGTTGGTTCTCACTTTCTGATAACTGATTCTTCTCTACCAATCTCAAAAATTCAGTTGTATATTCATTCACACTCTTGCTATCCTATGTACATCTATGATAAGCATCAAAAATATATTATTCATCTGGAGGCAAAAATCTACCTTGTAATAATTGTTTCATCCTACACCATGTTTGAATCGGACCATTCCCCTCTCTCATCCTCGTATCCCCCAATCTGTCCCACCATACCGATGTTCCTCATTTTAACCTATAAGCAACAAACTTAACCTTCCTATCATCAGGCAACTCGGTATAATCAAAGAACCTGTCTACTTTAGTCAACCAATCCAAAAAACCCTCAATATTAAGATCACCATTGAAGTTAGGGATATCTACCTTTACTTTGTATTCGGCATCTCCTCTATAGTTTGGTTGCCACTGTCTTCCACCTCTTTATCTACCACGTGGATTTGCATATTCACCCCAATCGACCTCCTCATCTGATGTGTCATCATATCCTATGACTAACCTTCTTTGATTTCGTATGTTTGGAATGGGATTAAAAGTGGGTCTAGTGGCTACCCTCCTCCATAGTTCTCCTTCATCATTATTCCTATGCCTTATCCATTAATACCAATAACACTTGTAATGCCAGAGTGAGCCGAACCCGTTGAGTTAAATTTGATTGATTGTTGCCGCCGTTAATCGACCTAAACAACCCGCAATCCTCATCGCCGCCTCGATCGCTGCCACTAGTACTTTCAATATTAGCCATCAATTGGGAGAAAACCACTTTGATGCCACCTGACGCAACGTGTAACGTAATTGATCAACACACGATTGATCAACAAGAATAACACGTCTCAATCTAGAGACCAATTCTCAGTCTAGAGAACAAAGTAAAGCAAAAGCCTGGAATTTTTTTGATAAATTGATAAAAGTGATAAAAGTTCCTAAAACAAACTCTAAAACATCTATTTATACCCTAGACATAATATGGGTAGGAAATAAAATAATATTCCAAAACAATAATAGGAAAGAAAATAATACTCCTAAAACAATAATAGGAAATAAAAATAGCATCCCAAAAAATAAAGATAATATCTCAAAACAACAAAAAGAAGGATTTTTGTTGATTTGATCTAACGCCCTACGTCGATTAATCTCAAACGGATCTTCCATTTCTTCAACCTCAATAGGATCATCAACATTATTGGAGAAATCAAACTGATGGACTAGCCGCGCGAAAAGCGCCATATGGTTGAAGAAGTCCTCACATTTTCAGGAAGCTTGGACATTTTAGGCCAACTACTGGAAGCTATGTTCTTCTCCTCGACCATTTTGAGTTTCTTGATAGGCCTACTAGGAGGAAAAGCCAATCCTATAGGGAAAAATGGAAATAATATAGGCAAGTAAATTTATACAAATGAAGTAAAATAATTTTTTTACCTAAAGTGGGCGAGCAAGAGTTGAGGAGCTCGTCAAATCTAACATTCCACCAATAAAAGAAGGATTATGCTATGGATAAGGAGGTAATCCCAATAGAGCAAGGAGTTTGATACTCGTTGACCAACTTTTGAACAAACTCCAAATCTAGTTGAATAAAAGACAAGGGAGGTAATACTGGGATAAACTGCTGAAAACCAAACTAGCGAGCCCAAAGACAAGGGAGATATGGATGTAGACTAGTTGGCGATGCGGATAGTGAAGAAGAAAAGGCGAAGCAACCACTTGAAATAAGTACTCTACAAGTGGTACAAGAAGAGGCTGTAGAACTCTCAAAATCATGCAGATATGACTGAGAAGAAGCCAAAATCTTATTCCAAGTTGAAATATGTATAGAATCATGTTTCAAAAACAAGTGAAACAGTGCTCAATCTACCAAAACCAAGAAATAGGACATAAGATCATTAGAGGGAATAGTGCATAGAGAATGCATTGCATGGACCCCCAAGGTCTTGAAAGAGGTAGGATCCTTGTTCGAAAGCTCTAGAAAGTATGCAAACAACCACATCTGTATAAACCATAAGGCGCCACCAACTTGATGGTAAGGCTCATCAGATATGTACTTACTCGTGACTTGATAAACTAAGGTCAATAGTAAAGTGCCTAAGGCATATGGGCAAACTAGATCAAGTGTCTTTTCCAAGGGTAAATACTCCATGGCTGGTTTTCCAAATGTGGGGAAAAAAATACATATTTTCATAAGAGAACCCATAACTACTCAACAAGCTCATTAGTAGATGTAATCCCAATGACATCATGTCATTTTCAGATAGTGGCAGAGTACAAAGTTTGAGTGGTAGAAGAAACCTCGATAATTGGGAGGAGGACCAACATCATGCATATAGCTCACTAACACCTTGATAGCAAGCCCATAAGAATGATAATATCCCTCAATGTGATGGAAATATGGCAAAAAGGGAGTAGGAAATAGTTAATACCCTTAGACCAAAATTTCAATACCACACTTATCAATTCCACATCAAGAGTGGTGTTTACAATGGTAAGATGAATAAATCACTCAATTCCCAATGATACCCAAAGTCTTGTAAAATAGGGGGACAACCTAGCAACCCATGCAATCCATCCATCCTGGGGCCCTTGGCTAAGACTTGCCGATTCACCATAGGACTTAAATTCTTCCCAAGAAGTAGTTTGGTAGCCGATCTCAATGGAAAAGGGAAATTAGCTGGAAAAGAAGATACTTCTCCAAAGGAATGTGCAAACTCTAGCCCAAGTAAAGGAGGAAGAATAGTACTGCAAAGCAAAAAACTATATCAAAGCCAGCACAGGTCAAGGAAAAAGGAGCACAAGATTAGATTACCTTAATGAAGATGGGACAAGGTTGGAAGCAATTGAACTATCACAAGAAACTCTTAAGGAAACAAATTCAAGAAAATTACAATTAAGATAGTGTTTCTGAATCTCAGTTACAGCGCAGAAACGTCTGCTAATAGGGGAGACATGGAAAAAGTTTAAATGGCAAAGGGCTTAAAGAGTTATCTTAAGTCGCTACGATACAGGTCGAATTCTTAGGTAATGCACGACCTACTTCATTCCCAAAAGAAAAATCTATGTTAATTGAAAGGTCACTTCAACCTATGATGAAAGTATTTTCAAAATCATTCCGCCCGGGTTAGGAAAATTTTGAAAGCCAAACGAATTCTTCATAAAACTTTTTCAAGAGTACATTCAAGATATTTTTTGAAATTTGCACTCCAAAATATTTTTGAAACAGCCAAATGGCTTCAAAATAATTTTTTTTTTCCAAAATGTATCCAAATTTATTTTCGAATTTTTTACTCACGAAATTTTTCAAAATGGCCGGATGACATCAAAGAAATTTTCAAATCTAGAATTCTAGAAATTTTCGCACCCATATCAAAGTAAAATTTTGTTTGTGTTCTTGAAGGAAAAATGCATAGAAGAAAGATGATGGTCAGAATAGAGGTACCTAGTATAGCAGGATGAATGATGCTGGCGATCCTCGAACCAGCGTCGGCAGCAGCAGCATGATTGTTGGCGGAAGAGGCAACGTCGGGTCGGAGAGGAAGAGGAGAGACAACACAATCTCCGATGGCCGAACAACATCGGATGATGACGGGGAGGAGCAGTGATCGTCGGCATTGTAAGGACGAACGGTGTGATCATCGACAAGTAGAAAAACAACGCAATCTCTGACGATTGAAGAATCAGCGGCGTCCGTAGAGGTCGACAGCCAAAAGATTAAGGCTTGGGGTGCCGTCGATTGCAATGGAGAAGGAGATCTATCCTTACTAGAATAGCAAGAGTCAACGGCGGCAATAGGAGCAGCGCTGGCAATGCAAGCAGAAGGAGGAGACGGAGAGCAGTAACATCGATCGATAATCCTTGGGGTTCGGCCTTCGACCTTGACGACGGGAGTAGCAGCAGCGGGCGGCAAACGACGGAGCAGTGGCTGACGACAATCTATAGTAGGAGACGACGAGGGACAATCGTCGATGGTGGCAACGGCTTCGGCGGCAACGTCAGCGGCTTCGTCAGTAGCGACGCTGGCAAAAGGAATAGAGGGGACAATGTAGACCGGAAAAGAAGATGAAGAAAAAAATGGTAAAAAAATTTCCTTTTTCGTAATCAAAATGGTTCTTTTTCTTTTCTCCAAATCATAAGGGGTTATTTTTCTTTTCTCCAAACCAAAAGGGGTTATTTTGGAAAGTTAAAACAAATTGTTTCCAGGAAAGAAAGAAGGTGATCTTAGGTTGCTTGAAGAAGAAGGCAAATGATTATTCTTTTGTGGTGGAGTATTCTTCAGTGGAGGAAAGACAAAGGATGGCGGTTTGAACTTGAGGATGGCGGAAACTTTCTCTTGGGCCACCATGTATGCAGGGGGAATTGTTTGCACTCAAATTAAAATTTGGTCTGACCTGACCTAGTATTGGGTTAGGCCTAAGCCCCAGCCCATGAGTAAACGTCCAGATAAAAGATGCCCAAATCCATTTGAGTAAGCTCATAGAAAAGTCCAGGGGTATTTCTAAAAGTTACTAAATTTTTAGAAGTCAAACGAAGCTTTTTCTCAAATATTAGAAGTGGCAAAGAGTTGGGCAGTATTTATAGACGTGGAATTTCCTTGAGGAACAAGCCTCCCTAATGCAAAAGTAGATAAATTCTTTAAGGAACAAGCCTCCCAAATCTGAGATGGATAAACACTTATAACAAACTTCCCCGATATAAGACATGGCAGCATTTTGTGAAGGGGAGAGGAGAATATAGAGATATGGGCAGCAAGTCAAGACGCCTATAAAAGGAGGGAAACCAGTGATCAAAGAACCAACCAACAAATCAATCGATCAACCAATTGACAAATCAACAATCGATCAACTTATCAGCAATTTACTTCAGGAAGTCTTACCTTTTCAATCAGCTTTCATCAATTTCAGCACTTTACTTCCTAATTTTAGCCAAGTTTATGACAATTTTCTAGCACATTGTTATTTCATTCCTTCAAAGTGAAATCCAATGTTTTATTTAACAATTCAAGCATTATATTTCCAAGTTCGTTCAAGTATGTCAATTTTTCAGCACTGTGTTATTTTATTCCTTAATAGGGAAATCCAATATTTTCCTTTAGTAGTTGATTCTTGCAATATTTGCATTTGTACAACATTTTCTACTTTGATTTTAAGGGATTGTCAAGGGAACCATAGAGCCTATATATTCTGATTATGAGCCATTTCAATAAATGTAATAATTTTTTGACACACTCACAGGCTTTTATTTTGTATGTTCTTATGAAAATAAAAAATCGCCACAACTATTTGATAGTGTCTTCTTGATGATCTCTGTTACAATAGCAATGGATCAAAATTATCTAAATATCATTTTTGATGTTTGGAAAGAGACGACCTAAATAATGGTAGATGAACTTTATAAAAAAAACATACTCTTTCCTCATTAAATGTCAATTAGTTTTCAAACGAGAGTATAATATCATTAAATGTCAATTTTTTTTGAAGAGAAAATTAATTTTACTATTTCAAATTAGGAATACATCTACAAAAACATATAATCAAAATCGTTAAAAATCATAAATGATGAAATGGGTTTCATCTGTGTTAATAACATAAATTTAATCGACTCAAAGTTCTATAAATTGGAGCAATGAATCATTTCATTTGATAATACTATGGTGACTATAATACCTATGATTCCAATTCTATAATATATTGACAACCATTGATTTAACTTCTTGTCGTTGATCGGATTTACTATTTATCTAATCGTCTCGTGACACAAATAAACGCCGCACCACGCGCGACAACAAACAAACATCAACCAAGTGATGACAACAACTACGCACGATCAAGACGGTCACTCAAAATACCAAAGAAAAACAAATGAAAACCTAAATCTTGTGAAATACCACTTTATCGGTGTTAAAATAATGAGAAAAGGTGTCAGAGCGATTTAGGGGCCAAGAACGATCAAAAAATCATCCCTTATTGCTTAAAAGAAAATATACTATCAGAGAAAAAGTTGAGAGAAAAAGATACTAGAGTAGTCCTGTAATGATTCCTCATTAAATGTCAATTTGTTTTTATATTAGAGTATAATTTGATCAAAGAATTCATATCAAAGTCAAGGATCATGGATTCGAGCAAAAGGAGCATCATATTATATAGTATATATATATATATATATATATATATATATATATATATATATTATATATATATTAATACCAAATTTAGTTTAAAAAAAAACTAGATTTTACATTAAAAATGGTTAATGTATAATGAATGTCAAAAATGATAAATGTTTGACAAAATTATCAAGGTGATTAGATGGACACTCTTACCATTTAAAAATTATTACAATAAAGTTCATGGTCTAAGTTTTTTAGCACTTTTTAAGGTTATTGAATTCTTTAGAGTTCATTTCAATTTCATTTGATTAATTGAAGGAAAATTAAGTACATTAAAATATAGAAACATGGATGATTAGGATTAATAAATAAGAATATTCCACTACATTGGCAAATCCATGGGTTCAATCGAAACAAGCTGTAGGAATACAAGTGGATGGAACATTCCATGAATAATTGCTTATACTTATGCATAAATTGTTTAATTAAGTCAATATCTAACCGTTTGCAATTTATAATTGTCACTTTAACAAGGGAATCTTAAAGGGACAAGAAGTCAAAGATAAGCCTGTCTTTAGTGCAGCACAAAGATCCACTAAAACTAAAGATTAAGGTGAATTTAGAAATACTTCTAGTAACAATGTTTTTATTTTGTTTTATCAAAGTAATCACCATATAAAGACTAATATCCTCTCCTCAATTAGATAATATGAATCACTTGTTTAACTACTTGATATAAACAAATGTAACACTGTTTTTAGTTTGTTTTATCGAATTAAACACCATATAAAGACTACTATCCTCTACTCAAGTCAATAATATGAATCACTTGTTTAACTACTTGATATAAAAAATGTGACCGACTTTTTGTACTTCAATTATATTGTATGATGTATCTAATATCATTACTAACTAGTTTTTGTATCTTGATCTCATCATTTAATAACTTAAGGTTTCGTCTGAAATTTGGAAAGTATTATGAAAGAAAATGGAGATAAAAATATAAAGGAAAAATTAAAGGAAAAAAAATTGGAGAAAAAAAAAAGATTTAAACTTATTAAATTAATTATATATGTTTATTCAAACTCATTTTATTTGTTTCTTATTATAAAAGGACTAAAATTTTAAAATTATAAAATTTTAAAGAATTTTGATTTGATTTTATTTTCTTTTATATTTTCCACGGTAAAACCAAATATAAGAAAATCATCTTTCTTAACATTTCTTTCCTTAATACTTTTCAGATTGAAAAAAGGGCCTAAATATTATAGTACAGCTTCAAAGATGAATAAGAAAATTTCTATAGATGCATCTCCCATATGTAAAATTTCACAAACTAGTTATATTGAAATAACCGAGAAGTTAATGGTTAAGACTTGGGTAAGAGTTGTGACATAAATTTTAGTTATGAATTTGTGCCTGTGGATAAGTGTAACACTCATATTTCTTGATTATGTATTTTTTTTTATTAGTATAAGTGAATATCCTTGAGATGCTTGGCTCAACTAGTAAAAGGAGGATGGGCATACGTGTTAACTAGGATCTAATCGCTGTAAGAACAAAATACTATAATATAAGGGACAATTATGTATCAAGCAATTAAAATGAAAATAAATGTAAAGTAGGTACAAAGAATATGAAATGCATTATTCAATATATGTGAAAAAAAATAATTGTGTATCAAAAACAAAAGTGGTGACTGGGCAAACCCTTCCAAAAATGTCCCTCTTCATATTCCAACTAATATTCCAACTAGATTTTTAAAAAATAAAACAATAAAAAATCTAAAAACCAAATATGCCCTAACTCTCTCTCTCTTTCCTCTATCGATTCTAAAGGCGAAAGGAAAAAACCCTAACTCCTTCGTCTTCCTCTCACAATCTTAAAGGCGAAAGGAAAAAAAACCCTAACTCATTCATCTTCCTCTCTTTGATCCTGGGGCAAACACAAAAAAACTATAATAGTTGTTATGGCGAAATAAAAATACCCTAACTCTAGTTTCATCGTCTTGACCCAATCTATCGAAACCCTCCCTTTCTTGTCGACACCTTCCTCCATACAGTCGTAGTTCCAAAGAGCTATGTACTAAGTGTTTTGTTTCTCTATGCACCAATCATTGTTGGATTTGCACTGTATCATAGGTAAGGGGAAAAGTGTATACTCCAGGTGTGAGTATCTCGAAAATTTTGTTTTTTTTTCTTTGACGGATGTGTATTTAAAACAATGATATTGTGAAGATTAATTTGATACTCTGACTTTCGTTTTTGTGTAATGTTTGTCCCAATCTTGTGCAATTGCAGGTTGAGAGTATCCATGTGAACTGCATGGACACCGACAAATCTTGAAGGCAAGTTTACTCCTGTCCAAAATTTCGAGTAAGTGATGAAGCATAAATCCTTAGTGAGATGTATATTAAATGAGATTAATTATTTCGATCTTCATTGGTTTTGTTTGGTTGCAAAGGAGAGGCTATGATTACTTTTTGTGGTAAGATCCTGAGATGTGTGCTAGGGCAAAGGTGGTAATCAACTAACTAAAGAGGGAAAACTAGATGTTAAAAAAGGAGATTAAAGAGATGCATAAATGAAAGGATGTGGATTATGAAGGAACCGATGAAGTCGAAGAATTGAAGAGAGAGTTAAAAAAAACTTCAAAATCAAGCGTATTTCTCTGTTTTTGTTATAATCATTTGCTTTTTTGCCTTTGTTTCACTTAAACATATGTAAGCTTAGATGAAAATGTGATGGTACAAAGTGAGCATTGAAATGCATAGAATTTTTGTTCTGAGATGTAAACTTTAGTTTAATGTTGATTTTTGTACTCTTGCAGCTTGGTGTTCAGGTGGAAATGAAAGAATGTAATGTTTAAAACTATTGTAAAATCAATGATACTAAGTCAATTATACCAAATTCAACAAATAAATTTTAATGCAATTCCTATTGAAGCCTCAAATCGCATATACACCACAAATTATATTGTAATTGGTTATTATGTTATGGTTCAACACTAAGCTCATAAGAACTATGTATTGTTCATGAAACAATGGGGTAAAAAGGAGATTACGGACTATTCAAAAGGTAGTACTTAGGATGAAAAAGGCAATACCTACAGTATATTAAGACAATACTCACCATATGTTAGAGTAATACTTAATGTTGCAAATAACCTTTGTTAATTTTGGATTAATCTGGATCATTGATGTTTCTAGTTAATGAACTAAATGGCCCCAATAATCCAATGATATTCCTATATTAAAGATCATATCCTAAATAATAGGTCACGTCTTATTACAAGAGGCATTGTGATGACAAAAAAAGATTGTGTAAATATATTACTAATCTGTGTTAGGTTAAAAATATTGTTGTCAATGCTTGTACATAATATAACAAGGGTCTTAGTTAAAAGTAATATTCAAACATGGTTATTGATGATGCCTAAAAAACATGCGTATGGACCCAAAACGCAGACCCAACAGACAAACCACCAACAAGGTTTATGCGGGTCGGCAAGCCGAAGCCCAACTACGAGCTCCCGCCCATGACGAAACTCGATCACTTCTAAGGCGCTGACACCTGGCTAGAATCCGCCCGCCCGCCTGATAAACAGTAATACTGATGGTCCACCATCCACCAAACGAGATCGTAGGCAAAGGGAAAGACCCTTCCTTCATGATCCGCTCTCCACCCATCGGGAGGGGAGGAAGGATCTCTCACGATCACGCCTCCCAATTATCCTTAATCCGCCTGATCTAAAAGGGTGAGGGATCTCTACCCAATTGGGAAGCAACCATATCGTCGTCTAACAAGGAAAGTCATCGTGATCACCCATGATAAAAACCGAGCAATTCCACCGAAGAAAGGTACACAATCACAAAACCATCAACAATTTATCTCTTTCCCTTTCGTGAGAAAGAAACTGACTTAGGCATCGGAGAGGCGACCGACATTCCCATCTAATTACCCTTTCGTGTGTCAGACATCGATCCGACCGATTTCCGATCGCCTACGATCCTAGTAAGCTTCTGAAACAAGATCGAGTGAAGCAAAGACCATCAATTTGGCATTATCTATGGGAACGACTGTTCCTTTACAAATCAACTGATTTCTCAGTTGGATCGACGACTAAACATGAGCAGGAGTCACGCCAACCCCCCGAGGACGTAAGACCAACAGGACGACGTTGACAGCAGGCAACCAAGAGACGCTCTTGGATCTCTTCACGCCTTTAGCAACGAGATGGAGGCACTGCCCGGCCAATCGCCATTCCAAGGGAGTTAGCTAATCACTAAACAAAGGCAACGCCTTCACAAGGCACAACAGACCTGTAAAGGCCGCAATACCATTCCACAGGAGGAACAACAAACCTTAGCACCCCGAGATGTCGACTGGCAGGAGAAAATAGCCAAACCAGGGGGCATGATCCCTACATACCCCCCAGAGATGGTCGCAATGAGGGGATGCCTGGCAGGAACGCAGAGGTGATGAACTAACCCCTTATCAGCAGGAGAAAGGGGAACAAACTTGGCAAAGAGCTGCCCGTGACATCTAACACGAACTCAAACCCACATGAAGCGAGGGGCCGAAAAGTGTCGAGCCCTAGTCTCCATGGATGCTCGTACGCCAAATGGAACTCGCTCAAGGTCAAGTACTACACTTCCCTTTCTTCCCACAAATCTCAGATGCGACAGATTGAGGCCTTTGACGGGACAAAGGATCCCGTAGACTACCTCAGCACCTACAAGACTTAGATGGAGTTACACCGATACTAGACCCCGTGCGATGTAGAGCCTTTGCCATCACGCTAAAAGGCTTAGCATTGGCCTGGTTCAACAGGCTCCCGCCAACCTCAATCTCATTCTTCAAAGAGCTCTCCATCGCTTTCGTAGCCCACTTCATAGGAGCCCGGACGTACAGGAAGCTGTGCTACCACCTACTGATCGTAAAGCAAGGCCCACAAGAGAATCTGAGTCATTAAAGGTAGACATCCTGCGTCCAAAGGTTCAACTCGGAGTCTTTAAAGGTAGACATCCCAAATGAGAAGTTTGTCATCACCGCCTTTATCGCCAGGCTAGGCATACAGTCCAAAGACCTAATGTTTTCCGTCTCAAAGAACCCTCAGGCAAGCATGGCCGAGGTGCTCGCCAAAGTAGAAAAATACATCAACGATGAGGGGGCCCTTATATATAAGCGGGGAAGCTATTCCACGCAAAAGGAGAAAAGCCAGGACAAGAAAAAACAGGACCGAAGCCCCAGAAAACGAAGAGACCGAGACAGATCTTCACAAAGGAACAGAGAAGACAGAGATCGATCTCCAAAGAAAAGAGGTAACGTTAGGGACAACTTGGGTCCACCCCAGCCCGAGTTGCAGCCGCGGTACCCACCTCATCAATTCACCCCCCTGACGGCCTCGGTGTCTCAAGTCCTATACGATGTGCAGCATGAGAAGTTTTTAAGGTGGCCGTCTCAGATGAAGACAAACCCGGCAAAAAGGGACATAACCAAGTACTGCGAGTTCCACAAAGATCATGGCCACCGAACAAATGGTTGTATTCGGGCTGAATAAAGAAACTGGGCACCCTTAATCCGACGTGGACATTTCCGCCTTTACGTGGCTCTAGAAGATCGGAACCAGGCACCTCCTCCACCACCTTATCAGCCAGCCATAGCTTAGCATCAGCAACCCTTGGGAGAGATCAATGTGATTTCCGGGGGATTCGTCGATGGTGGGGAATCTAGTTCGGCTAGGAAGGCTCACCTACGCAGCATCGATCGTGTGGGAGACACTACATAGTACAGTCGCGTGTCCAAGCTCCCTCGATTGGATACCACCATAACCTTCTCGAACTCTAACATGGAAGGCTACCAACATCCCCATGATGACCCCCTAATGATAAGGGCCATCGTAGCTAACAAGACAATGCACAGGGTTCTGATCGTCAATGGGAGTTCAGCAGACATCATATTCGCGTCAGCATTTGATAAGATGGGTATAGGAAGGGAGAAGCTAGAACCGGTGAGTGCCCACTTATTGGGATTTTCAGGGGAAAAGGTACTACTACTTGCCAACCCAGCTGGTACTCACCTTAGGAAATCCCCCATCTCAGGTTACAACAGCTGATAAAGTTCTTCATAGTAGATGCTCCCTCAACGTACAATATGTTACTGGGCAGGCCTTCTCTCAATGCTTTAAGGGTCGTCCCCTCAACCTATCATATGGTTATCAAGTTCCCAATAGAGAACGAAGTAGGAGTGGTTCGAGGAGACCAAGGGGTAGCTAGGGAATGCTACTTGGCGTTAATAAAACAGAAAGCCGTAAAAAGTGCCCACATGGATAAGCTCGACATGAGAGATGAACTGGACACCCGACCAACACCCTCAGAAGAGCTAGAACCAATACAACTTGACGACCAGCCAGAACACCTCACCTACATCAGATCCAAATTGGCCGAGGACGTCAAAGACCTCCTCATCCACTTCTTAAAGAAAAATGTGGAAGTATTCACTTGGAAACAAGAGGACATGGGAGGAATTGACCTAGCAATTATCACCCACAAGCTGAATGTCGCCCCCTCCTTCAAACTCGTTAAACAGAAAAGAAGAAGTTTGGCCCCATAAAGGCGGAAGGCGATCAACAAAGAGGTCAACAAACTCCTCCAAGCCCGAGCTGTCCGAGAAGTAGATATTCTCGACTGGTTGGCTAATGTGGTTTTCGTCAAGAAGGCAAATGGCAAATGGCGACTCTGCATTGACTTTATCGATGTTAACTGAGCTTGCCCGAAAGATAGTTTTCCCCTGCTTTGAATCAACCTCATAGTGGACGCCACTGCTAGCCACGAGCTCCTCAGCTTCATGGATGCTTTCTTGGGTTATAATTAGATCAGAATGGACCCCAACAACCAAGAAAATACCTCATTCGTGACCGCACAAGGAACGTGCTTATTATAAGGTAATGCCTTTTAGGTTGAAGAACGCTGGGACCACCTATCAAAGGTTGGTAAATAGAATGTTCCAAAAACATATTGGATCATCCATGGAAGTATACATAGACAACATGCTGGTGAAGTCAGTCAAGGCCGAGCTCCACGTAGACCACCTAGCTGAATCGTTCCAGGTCCTGAAGGACTACAAGATGAAGTTAAACCCAACCAAAGGTGCTTTCGGAGTCTCCACAGGGAACCTCTTGGGTTTCATAGTCAACAGCCGCGGAATAGAGGCAAATCCATACAAGACAAAATTCGTGATCGACATACAACCACCCTCAAACACTAAAGAAATTCAAATACCGACTGGGAAAATACACGCTAGGTCGCGAGTCCAAATCCACAACAAGGTCAGCCTTTTTTCGTTCTCGAAAAAAAGGCCTTCCACCTGGATGCCCACCGTGAAGAGGCGTTCCGCTAAACCTACTCTAAGCCCCTCCCGCGCCCTATTCTCGGTAAGCCCTCATGAGGGAACTCCTTACGCCCACAAATGCTCGATCACTCGCTGGAAGGTCGCCCGGTCGAGCAAAGATAGAGCGCGAAGAAATTCGATCTATTACCGCAGCCGAGCTTTGGCAGAGGAGCGTGAGGAAAGGCATCCTCAAGATGGAGAAGCTGAACAGCATTGGTGACCACCGCCAGAAGACTTCGACCATACTTCCAAGCTCACACCATCGAGATTCGACATAACACCCAATAAAGCAAATACTGCATAAACCAGAAACCTCAGGAAGACAGTAAAATGGGTCATAGAGCTGAGTGAGTTCGACATTAGGTACAAGCCAAGAACAGCGATCAAAGGACAAGTGTTGGCAGATTTCATCATGGAATTCACCTCAACAGAGCCTACCAAAATTGCCTAGCTCGCATTTGACCTCCCCATCTAGAGGTTGTCCGTAGATGGGGCCGCCAATGCTCAAGGAAGCGATGCAAGTCTGATTCTAACCTCCTCGGATGGGATCGATGTGGAATATGCACTCAGATTCGAGTTCTAGGTCTCCAATAACAAAGCTAAATATGAAACTGTCATTGCTGGCCTTAACCTCGCCCACTCCATGGAGGCTGATCAACTAGAGGTATGCAGCGATTCCTAGTTGGTGGTGAAGCAGATAGAAGATTCCTACAAAGTGAGGGGTGAAAAAATGATCCTTTACCTCAAAAAGGTACGTGAACGACTAAAAATTGCATTTGCTCAGCGTCAAACATCGTCCCAAGGATAGAAAATTCACAAGCGATGCCTCAAGTAAAGTTACAACGACGTCGCAGAAGATGACTCCTGGATAGGGCGGGACACCGTTTGTTAATTCCGAGCCCCTCAATAAAGATCAACAGCGAAGAAATTTTCCTAGTGATGACTGCGCCGAGCTGGATGGACCCCATCTGGGACTACTTGTTAAACGGGACATTGCCAAGCGATCCGAATGAGGCATCTAAACTAAGAGCAAGGTCAGCTAGATTCGCTCTTTTGCGGGGGACCCTTTATAAACGAGGTTTTTCTGCACCCCTCCTCAAATGCATAGGAAAGGAAGATGCCAACTACGTACTTAGAGAGGTGCACGAAGGCGTCTATGGCAACCATATCGGAGCTCGAACTTTGGCAGGAAAAGTCCTTAGGCAAGGATATTATTGGCCCACGATGCTCAAAGACGCCACAGAACTAGTCAAAAGGTGCAAAATCTGTCAAGAGCATGCCAAGATCTCCCATCTCCCATCCGAACCACTGACCTTGATCATAAGCGGGCCTTTTCAGCAATGGGGATTAGACATACTCGGGCCCCTGCCCATTGGAAGAGGTCAATGCAAATTCGCCATTGTAGGAGTGGACTACTTCACCGAGTGGGCAAAGGCCGAGCCATTAGCAAAAATCACCGAGCAAAAGGTATGTAACTTCGTTTGTCGTTCCATAATATGTAGGTTCGGAATCCCAAAAGCATTGGTATCTGATAATGGAAAGCAAATAATAACCTCGAAATTCAAAACTTTTTTGCCCCGAGCTCGAATCAAGAATTACTATTCATCCCCAAATCATCCGTAGTCCAACTACAAGAAAAAGTCACTATAGCGACTCAAGGCAAAGATTGAAGATTGCCGGAAAACCTAAAGGAAATGTGGGCAGAATACCTCCCGAGGTAATATGGGCCTGAGAGAACTACACACAAGCTCTATTAACTCGAGAAACCCGTCATTTTAGCATTTGGCACTAACCGAGGCGGTACTCTTGTCGAGGTCAGCTTGAGCTCACCCTAGGGTTGAGTTCACAAACGCCGAGCACAATGAGGAGTCTCTCCGCTTAAACCTTGATCTCTTGGAGGAGAAGCGAGAGCAGGCTCTGAAACGCGCCAAGGACTACCAACGAAAAACAGCAAGGTGCTACGATCGAAAGGTCAGGCCTAATAGTTTTAAGCTCAACGACGTAGTGCTAAAAAAACTCCTGCCATCAAAGAAAGACCCCACTCATGGGAAACTGGAACCCAACTAAGAGGGACCCTATATCGTATCATAGATAATCCGACCTGGCAACTATGAGCTTCAAACGGAAGAGGGAAAGACCTTGCATCACTCCTGGAATGCCAAGCACCTCAAGCGGTTTTACTCATAAACCTTATATTGTATCTATTAATAAAGCGCAGCAGTTCTACTTTCATTCAAATAACAGTTTTTGTGTTTATTTTCGGCCTGCCTACTCCCTTAAATCATAAAGAAAGAAATAGGGAGCTCAATTTATTAGAAATCCACAGGGCTCGAAAGGGCCCTAGAAGGTTACATGAAACATCAGACAAGTATATGTGTTTCCAAAAGATTGTACATTTATTTCAGAGAATTACAGTTATTCCAAAAAATTACAATCAACAAAACCGCTCTCTACATCTCAGAAAATTACAATTAGCAAAACCGTTCTCTACATCTCAAAAAATTACAATTAGCAAACAACCACTCAAGGCAAAAACCACAAGAAAAAGAAAAGGGAAGCCGAAAAAAGAGAAAAGAGGGGAGGAGAGGCATAAAGATAAGAAGTTCGGACTCAAGCATTCTAAGCACGCCGCCCCCTCCAAACGTGTTCCTTGACCCAACTCCATCAAATGGGAGGACTAGGGAACAACACAATTCCAACAAATGGCAAAACAACGAAACCAAACGTCAGTCAATGGCCACCAAACAGACTTCGCGCAGGGGCAACCAAACCCTGAAGCTTCATCTTGTTCGAACTCCGACGCTGGCAAAGGCAGGAAGGAAAACGGGAGTGGCATATAACATACACCCTCGAAGGAAGGTGGTTATCTATAAAGAAGCTTGGACACCTTGGGAAGTCAAGCAGTCTATTTCGATTCTCCATAGACCAGCATTAAAACTACACTCGCTTTCCCAAGGGAAGGAAGACGAAAAAACCCAGGAGCTCGAATATTAAAGAGCCACGTAACCTCGAGTCCGACAAGCCATGTAGCTCAAATTCCAAAGGAGCCTCATGTAAAATTTCGCCTCAAAATAGCCGGAGCCCGCCCCTTAAGAGCCCAAAGAACTCCGACACACGTAGCCCCTGAATTCCCAATGAAACCCGAGCTCGGATACAAGAGCCGTCGAGCCCGTAGTCCGACCACTTTTCATATAGCCCGGTTCAAGAGCTAATGTGAGCTCAATTCAATAAGAGCCCAATAGCTCAGTTCAAAGAGCCATGGAGCTCGATTTGTTAAGAGTCATGTAGCTCAGTTTGTTAAGAGCCACGTAGCTCAGTTCATCAAGAGCCACGTAGCTCAGAGTTCAAAAGAGCCAGCTGAGCTACCAATAAGAGCCTAGTACCGGGCTTGTTAAGAGCCACGTAGCCCGCTAGTCAAGAGCCACCGTGACGCCCCCAAACCCGGGTCCGTTGACAACCTGGTCAACTCGCGAATATTCGTGGGACGTCGAGTTACCCGACACCACTTCATGAAAATCAAGCAGTCTCCTTTATACGGGGAACTCTACCTAAATACGTAACCCGCCCCAACCATATACAATCTAATTAATATCAGTGGTCCATTCATGAGTAAAATAATGACCACTGGGCCCCCGTGATCAATACTACAAAATAAATATCCCAACCAAATATACATCATGGTTCAAGAGTTTTTACATTACTCTTAATACAAACACATATTAAAATTTACAATTCAAATATATGTATACCAAAAACATCAAAGTCACAACCCGGCTTTCTTCGAAATCGGCCTCTATAATGAGCCGTCTTCTCAAATGCTCCCTATACCTGAAATGATATTCCCTCAACAGGGTGAGCAATTGCCCAGTAGTGGAATTACCCTAAATGGGTTACTCCCCACCTAAGTGCATATGCAATGATCCAATGTAAACACACACTCAAGTAAATACGTGATCCTACTTGAATGTCTACATGCCCAATCCCATGTCCCGAGTCCTCACCGACTCCCTCACACTTGCCTAAGCCATGTATGAGAAACCATCGTTTTCAAAACAAATCTTATTGTTCTCAAAAACACACTATCGAATTTCGGTAAAAATATTAGACTACCCTCCGAGGCAAATGCTGGAGAACCTTCCAGAACAATACATGGGCTCCTCCGACGTGCAATTGCTCGGACCATCTCCCAACACAATTCTCCGGAAAATCATCCATTGAAATTCCTTTCGCAACCATGTTCGTTTTTCTTTTATTTTTTCATGTCATGCACTCACACCTAATTTTTAGGTTACCCCGATGCATATGAAATGCATTATGCCATTCAACACAATTTATACCAATATATCGATTTTGCATATATTCTCAAATTTGCACTCATACCACATGTTATTCAATTTTGATCAACCAACACCCAAATTTGCTCACTAGAGCTAATCACAATTCTATTTCCAATGACCTACACACACAATTATATTTTATATAATTATGGCATCATGTTAACATGCATTAACCTATTAATTTCCACACAATTCAAGCCATTCACTTCAACAATTTTATGCACACAACCATGGACGTTTTTGGTCCAATTCATACAAACCTAATCGCTTTTTAACATAGCCCTTGGGGTAAACATAACAAGGCTGTCCAGGCAACCCATTTCACCACACATCGGTTCCACTTTGTGGGACCGAATTCCATAGCCATTTCCGACCTCATGCATACCAAAACACAATTTATAGCATAAATTATACTACAGCCGCCAAACAACCGCGGACTCCGTCCAAAACTGCCCAAAAATTCTGAACAACTCGGTTCCAAGTTTTGGGACCGATCAAACGGCCGTTCAAGGCCTCAAACCAACCAAATCATCAACAAAACACTTAAATGGAAAATAAACCAAGTAGGATAAAACTCCTACCTCTCGGAGTTTGTCAAAAACTCCCGAAACCGGTGTCCACGCGTAGCCCTCGCCGCGTAGAACAACTTTCCTTCTTGGCCCGAAGAAATCCGACTGTCCAATTGGCCGGAATCCTAGAGAGAAGTTGCACACTCTCTCACTAAAAACCCCAACCTAAGCTCACTGTATCTCCATTTCCTCCTTCTACACGTTTTCTCCTTTTTGAAGAAGAAGACCACTATTCAACATTTTGTCTTATTCATTAACAATTCAAATAATGCCTTCCATGTCCTTAAATCTTGGATTTTGACACTTGGCACTATCTCGACCATTCATTTCCTTCCTCTCTCTACTCATGCAACATGTGTCACAAGAGTACATGTAATAGGTGACTTTTGTCACATCACATGTCTCTCAAACCCGTTTTACGGCACCCGACAACCGGTGTCTCGAAAAACTTGAAATTTCGACTGTCTCGAAATTTGACAAAATTCGACGTGTTAGATAGATTTCGCGAGACGATTCCAACGGTGAAGTCAGTTTTGTCATCCGATATCTAAAAAAAATTTGGATTTTTTATCGAAATTACGATTTTGCCCTTTTTCATAAAATTTGAATTTTCTGCTCCACAAATTACGTAGCTCAGCCTAGTCAAAGAGCCATGTAGCCTACTTGTTAAGAGCCATGTAGCTCACCAAGAGCCACGTAGCTCGCTCCATAAAGAGCCCAAGAGCTCAGGCTTGTTAAGAGCCACGTAGCTCTGTCATAAGAGCCACGTAGCTTCGCTCAAGTACAGCCCATGTAGCCTCGCCCACAAAGAGCCTAGTAGATCAGTTTGTTAAGAGCCACGTAGCTCAGTTCAATAAGAGCCTAGTAGCTCAATTCAATAAGAGCCTAGTAGCTCAATTTGTTAAGAGCCACATAGCTCAGACGCTAAGCGCACAACAGCTCAGTTATTAAAGGAGCTGAATAGCCCGGAAGCCTCGCAGCCCAAGTCGTAAAATAAGATGGTAAAGAAGACGGAAGGTCCAAAGGGTGTAAAGGCAAATATTCGTAGATCGACAAAAATCAGGGTCATCATTACATAAGTCCAAGGCTAAGAGCCCAAAGTTAGCGTAATGGGGTTAAACTACGTGGAAAAAGCCTAAATGTCCGGCGTGACTCGAGCGTTCTTAGTTACCCGAACCTCCAAACTATGTAAGTCAGAAGGTGAAGTCCCAGTGACCGAGGTAAGAGAGTCGGCCTCTGCAGGATCCTTAATCTCAGGTTCACCAGGGAGAGGAACAAAGTTAGGGGCATTTGAAAACACCACGGAGTCCGTCATTGCCGAGCCCGATTCTCGCCTCCCTCCATAAAAACCCAGTTGAACCAAACCCAAGAAACCCTTAGCGCCCCTAAGGGCCAAAAGCAAGCCACCCGGGAGGCCCACAAGGTACAGCCCTCCCCGCCCCGACAATCACCCCCCTTCCTTCCTCGACCGACCAAGGCCTCCCCGCCTTGAAGATCTCCGCAAAGCCCATGGCATTCCTCAGTTAGGCGCTCCACGGAGCTCATGGCCTCAAAAGCCTCTTGGTTGACTCCTACTCAATATCGTGTTTTGATGCCAGCCCCTCCCGACCACACGTGGCTCATCCCCGCCACCCGCAGCCTCATCTCGACCACTCGTAGCTTGTCCTCGGTAAACCCTGGGCCGCCCCGAGCCTTCTTTCTTTATCTTCAGCTCGTGCTTTCGCTGGCCGTGGTATGCTTCAGGCCGATTCAACTTCACGGTATCCTGGCAAGGCCGTGATCCGAGCTCAAAGGTCGCCTTCTCAAGGTCAGCGTAACCTTGGCTTTATACGCCACCGCTTAGTGGCCTTCGGCAAAGCCGGCCCTCCCGCAAAGCTTTTCATAGATAGTCATCTGTGTAAAACAAGATAAACTTTTAACGGATAGTTTAAAACAAATGTGGAACGAACAAATAAGGGCTAGTCTGACATACGATGGCAACTCTCGGCAATAAGGCGTAGCCTCCTCAACAAACATGGCATTCGCCCCTCTTGAGGTCGGTGAGTCCCGTAGGATGGATCGACATACAACCCCGCGGTGAGCTCCAAGTTAGTAAGCAAATGAGTTCTCATCCTCGCCCAGCAATCCCTTCCCCGACCGGCGCCGTAGAGAAGGAAGTTTGGCATTTTGAGCTGAGGGACTCCAAACATAAATGGGAAGGACTTCCAGAGGAGGCTCAACGGTCCTCCCCAAAGGATTTTTCGGACCCGCCACCTTGGACACCTCGACCATGGAAGGAGGCGCCTGACCTCTCGGGCCGATTCTAGTCGACGACCCCCACTTTTATGTCGACGAAGAGAAGATGTTCCCCAACTCCTGGATCTTACCCCGAATCGCGAGGCTGCTCTCAGGGGGAGCCCGAGCTTTGGGCTTAACGCTTCTCTTCTTCTTGTCCAACGACTCAATCTCAGCTCTGAAGCTCTTCCCGAGTGGGAAGTTTCACTGTAAGTGCCCTCATGAGAAGGCTTCATAACAGAGGGAAAAGAGGGCCTCAAAGCAGGGGGTCGGGAGGGGTTCACACCAGAAGACCTGGGAATATCTAATCTAATTAGCTCATAGTACACCCGCGGGAGACATTTGGCCAACTCCTGCTTCACCTCCTTATCCCTGGAACTGAGGTCGGGACGGATACCTAAAGGCAACACAACCAAAGTAAAATTAGGAACACCTCATGACTTTCGAAGGCTAAACCCAAGTAACGCGAACGGAAGCTCACATAGGTTCTCAGGGGCAATCCAAACGATCCGAATGTCGAGCGTATCTTCTCGGTCAACAGAATTATACTCCCAATTACGACCACTGATGAAAAAATAACGTTCCTTCCAAGCAGAGTTCAGGGGAAGACTGGAGATCCGGTGATGACAAGTGTGGCGTCGTGCGCGTTTGGAAATGTACAAAAAGCCCTCTACAGCTTCTTTCACACTGAAGAAGTCCAACAGCAGAGCTATGCTGGGAACCCCGAGGCCCTTGTCCCTAAAAACGACCAGAAGGCCGACCAAAACACCCTAGAAATTGGGAGAAAGCTGGACTCGCAAACATTGAAGTGTCGTGAAGAAGTTCTGATAAGGTGCAGAGGAGTGAGAGACCTTCAAGGCCGCTTCAAAGAAGTAGACCATCTTGGGAACCTGGACGATGTCGAAGGTGAGAAGATCAAGGCACCAGACTTGAATGCCAAGAGGGGGTCTATAGCGGGTAACGAAGGTTTTTTCATAAAGGACTTTAATCTCGACTAGACCCACTCAGCGTCCACATACTCACTAAGAGCCTTTAAATATTCGGAACCACTAGGGTACCTAATCTCACTAATCTTTCCCTTGCCTTTTCCATACGGGGATGGATGATCCATTAGAGGTGCTCTATCGACTACGACGGCAAGACTACCGGATCCACCGTTGGTTCCTTCTTAACTCAAACTCCTCAGCAGGCCTTCCCCCTATGCGCAGACCAGAAGAACAATTGGGCTCAGAGGAAGTACGCATGATTGGGCAAGTGTAAGGGAGGTTGAACGAATGATAAAGAGGCAGAATCCCAGCCAAACACGCCCTAATAACCCTAAAGTCAGAACAATAACTCCCCATGGCTAAAATACGCTCAACGGAATTCCAGCTAAAAAAGGTGAGGAAAAGGAGACAAACAATGACCACCAGGGACCCACGGAATCCAAAATAAGAAAAGGTAAACAGGGGAAGAAGAAGAAAGACATACCAAACTAGGGAAGATAACAAAAGAGACGACCCCAAGCGAGATAAAACGAAAGAAACCACCAAGAGCAGTCTTAAGCGATGATCAGAGAAGTTTCAAGAAAGAAAAATCCGAGACCACAGAGAAAGAGGTTTGAAGAATAGGGGAATATGGTTCAAATAGCCATGGGATGCTTCTAAAAACACTAGAAACATCAACCGAAATGGGCACAAAAATCGAGAAAAGCCATCATCATCGTAGAACATTTGACAGCGACAAAGCCCTGATCAGCCATCCTTGATTAGCCATGTGGAATCCACACCCGATCCAAGAAACGACTCAGCCCTTGCCAAAGCTCGCTTCAGCCAAGAGCTGGGGGGCAACTGATGATGCCTACAAAAACATGCATATGGGCCCAAAACGCAGACCCAAGAGATAAAACATCCAACAAGGCTTAAGGAAGCACTGAGTGTGTGGTAGAGCCTGGAAGCAGCCCAAATAAGTGAGAGCTCGGCCCATGATGAAATCCCGATCACTTCTAAGGCTCAAGCCCCGGTTGGGAACTAAGCCCGCCCCGTAGGATAAATAGGTAATATGGATGGTCCACTATCCACCAAACGAGACGTATAAAACGGAAGTACCTAGCCTCCATGATATGCTCTCCACTCATTGAGGGAGGAAGGATCTCTCACGATCACAACTCCCCAATCATCCTATAATATTCAGTTGATGATAAGGAAAGAGGGATTCCCTACCCAACTGGAAGCAAACTATCGGGCCGTTTCCAACAAGGAAAGTCATCGTGATCACCCATGATAAATACCGAGCAATTCCACCGAAGAAATGTACACAATCACAAAACTATCAATAGTTGATCTCTTTCCCTTTCGTGAGAGAGAAACTGATTTAGGCATCGGAGAGGCGGCCGGCATTCCCCCGCCGGACCACCCTTTCTGTGCAGGTTGTACATTGATCTGGCCCAATGGACAAGCCCAGCGATCCTAGTAAGCTCCAGCCCAGTATCGATAGAAGTAGCACCATTAGTTATATTGTCTAAATCCATCTCGATATGGATAAGTTGATCAAAAAAAGTTTAAAGTCAATGTTGATGGTTGGTCATAGTCATCCAAGCAGCCATATCCAATGAGATCTCCCGAGCACAAAACTACACCCATTAGGACTCTATGTTGCAGGTAGCGTGAATTCGGTCCCATTCAATATTACTAAGATGCATTACCAAACTACATAAAAGCTTTATCCTGTAAAAATCCATTTTGTCCTACAATAGAAGACAGTAGCACGTGTATATCAGTAAAATGATGTCTTATTGAATTTATATAAGCACATGAGTATAAGGCACAAACCATAGCAATAGATCTCATCAAGGTGGCCCCATTTGACAACTACATATAATTGTAGGCACCAGCCTAATTTATCTTCGAAGGAATACAACATCTTATATTAGTCATTAAAACCATTTCATTGCCATTTCTTAGCATTCCACAACAATTTTAAGAGTTTAAAAAAATCTCTTGCACATATACATGCTTAGTTCTCCATATATCTTTTTTTTATTGGCAAAAAATAGCACGTACCTTAGTTCTCCATATGTTATATCATGTTTTCAACTAAAAGGCACTTGAGTTCACACATATTGAGGAAATATTTACAAAACAGTATGGAAAAATTAACGCAAATCTAACACAATTTCACTTTTAGGAAATTTAATATATATATATATCACATAATACTAGCATGTCAGTGTTAGTAAATGACATGTTAAGGTACTTACAATGCTCTCAATTATGCGCAATTTCCCACTTCGGAAGGAATTAATCTAGGAAAGTTGTTATGAGTAGCTCTACAGCAAAAGACATTGGTACCAATCATAGAAGCACAACATTCAAAAGAAAGCAAACACGCTTCAAGTATGAAGAAATAAAAATACATACAATAGCTTTAAATGCTCTCGCTTCCCAATATCAAGTAAAATTGATCCACTCAGCTGGTGACGAGGATGACACCTAGAAAATAGGAAATAACATAAATTTAAAACTATAATTTTAACAATGGAATCTACCCAAAAATATAGTGATATAATAAAATTTCTCAAGGACAACCCCATAATCAAGAAAGCAAGGAAGGTTGTTTGGATGAGTTGATGGTGATTAGGGCAGTAGGAAAATAAAGGTGGAAGAAATCAAGTTGAAGAGGGAAGAAGGGAATAGTGATGTGCAAAAACACATGAAATAACTCTTTACTATTTTCATTTTTATGGAAATTTACAACAATGTCGAAAATAAGAAAAACACAAAATGAAACACAAAGCCAACTACAACAAAAAACAGTCTTTTTTCCACTTACCTTTGCCTAATAGATTACTAATTTAGCCCTATATATTTTCGTCTTTATCCTTGACATAGGATGAACACACCATAAATAGGGGCAAATGCATCGCGGATTTAGGTTAAAATGAAAGGAAAATGGATTGCCACTTGAAAGTGCCCTTCAACCTATTGGAAAGCTGACACTTATTAGGAAGTATTTTTGTAGTCCTGAAAATTAGCAATTTAATTGTTAATTTTTTGTATATTTAGGAAAGTAACTATTAGGAGTTATTTTTTCATAAAAAATAGTGATTTAGTTTCTTGATTTGTACATATGTTGTAAACTTTATAAAGAAGAGAATAATCTCTATGAATGTACATTTTCTTTTTGTGAAACCCTATTTTTCAAGTTGGTATCAGAGCTTGCAATTTGCTTATTGAAACCCCTCCTTCTTCCTCTTTTTTCAATTCTTGCTCCTTTTGAAACCATGTCAGAAACTTCAATGGAATCCACTATTGTCCCCTAGCCTCCTCTTAACAATCCTAGTATCAGTGATTCTTCATAAATCAATGCAACCTCATTAAAATTTCACTATGTCCAAATCACCACGATTTGCTTGAATGGTGATAATTTTCTAAGATGGAGTCAATCAGTTAGAATGTATATCAAGGGATAAGGAAAGTTGGGCTACTTGATTGGTGAAAAAAATGCCCCTGCAATGGATGATCTAAACTATGCTACATGGGATGCTAAGAATTCCTTGGTGATGATGTAAAACTCGAAAAAAATTCAATTTTTTTGGAAAAGGGTAAAATGGTAATTTCAATGGAAAATCTAGAATTTTTTTAGATCTCGGATGACGAAACAGACTTCACCGTTGGAATCATCTCATGAAAACTAGTTACCCCGTCGAATTTCGTGGAATTCCGAGACAATCGGGATATCATGTTTTTCGAGGCACCAAGAGTAATGAGGACACTTTAAGACATGTTGGATACCATACGGTACCATGTGTCAAATGGAGAGCAAACAAACAAAATTCTGCCGGTAATCTACAGGTGACATGTGTCACAACCTAAGAGGATGGAAATCCAAAGTTATGGATAAGAGGATAAGGGGAATCCAAGAGAGCCTAATGAGCGACGTATTAAGAAGAGAGGACATCCTGACTGACTTGTTGGACCAAACAATCCAATGGAGAGACGGGAAGAAGAAGGGAAAAAAAAAGGGAAAAAGAGAGAAGAAGAATGAGAAAGAAGCCCCACCTTCTCTCTAGAATTTATGGCAATCGAACCATCGGTTTCCGTCGGAGCAATAGGCGAAGTTCTTCCACATGACTAGAGCTCCTCATAGAGACAAGAATCCGGGTTTTTCGACAAACTCCGTGAGGTAGGGGTTTTTCTCCTACTCGGTTTAATTCTTGTCTAAAAGCTATTCAAATGGTTGAGGTGTTTGGGGCCTGATCGACTGTGCATTTCAGTCCCAAATATTTTAGACTGAATGCTAGACTTCTCGTGGATCGTTTTCTAACAAATGAGATTGAGTTTTCTAAGCAGCTGGATACCCGAACCGAAATTTTGAGACTATTTTTGACAGTCCTATCGGATTATGAGATCATTTTCACCGTCCATGTGTACAATTTTGTGTGTATTGCTAAAAGTGAATAACATGTGTTCGTGTGAAAATCATGTGGTTATATGCTCAATTGATGTATTAGCATGGATTGCTTGATGAAGTGAATTATATTGTAGAAAAATATAATTGTTCATGAATCATAAATGTTGTATGTATGAAATGGCATAATTGCATGTCATATGCATGGTAACATCGCGTCGGGTTGGGTGTGTGCATGATAATGGCTATTCACTATCCTTGGTGAATGTGTAGTGAGCTCGAAAGTAGGATAGCTTCCAAAAATCGGTGACTTCACTTTTTGCGAGATAAGAAATATACAATGTTAATTAAATCTCGCGGTGTTTAGGGCAAAGCAAGGTGGGGGTCGATCCCCTAGATGGAAAAGACCCGACCATGCGCTGTTAGGACATGATCACCGGGGCCGTGAAAGACCTGTGAAAAATGTTGAAATGCGTACAACGATCCTACGATGTAAACCCAAAAAATGACGCGGCCCACAAATACATAACACGTGGGATTTGGTGAAAAAATTAAATAAATATTGAAGAATTGTCCAATGGGTTAAGTCGTTAGTGAAACGCCAATGACTGGTTTCACACTGGCATTAGCGTATGGTGAAGCCTGGTCAGACTCCTGTCAGGCATCGAGGGAGCTCCCCATCTCATGCATGACATGATATATTCCATTTATGATTGTATTTTCTATATGGAATGTGGTATGATGAGTGTATGTCATTGCATGTGCATTTAGGTGGGGAGTAACCCTTGTAGGAAAATTCATCTACTGGGCATTGCTCACCCCTTCATGGGAAAATATTTTCAGGCACTGGAGGTACACCCAGACTTATTATGTTTGGGATTCTACCTTGAATTTCTTCTTTTCAAAGCTGTATGCTCCCAATTCTCTTTTGTAATTCAATTTTGGGGAATTCTTCCTTCTAATCGCCCCTTAGGATTTATGCTATGTTTTTGTCTTTTTAGGCTTTCTAACACTCTTAGCGAACTTTGGGTTAGTAGCCCCATACCGCATGGTATTAGGGTACTAGGTGTTGAAACACCCTCAAGAACTTAATTGTTCAAGAGAGTTAGCCACAAGACAAAAACTATTCTTTTAGCTTTCTTTCCTTTTGTATTTTCCTTGCCTTTCGATCTCTCTTCCTTCACCTTCTCTCGTACATCTCTTTTGCCTTCCCTAATCAAACTCCCCAAACTTCATCTCTTTCCTCTCCTTTTTGAGTTCTCGGGTCATCATAGGTTCTTAATGAAGCTTAAAGGGATAGCGATGGCTCGGGGCTTTTCTATCGCTTATTTTGAAGACATGGAATATCTTGGCTCAAATTGGGACTAAGGTGTGTATGTAAAAGCATATACATAGTGGTGGCCGGAAAAGCCTAAACTAATAACGGCTCAGATTATTTTTTTTTTTTTTTTTTTTTTTCGATTGTTTTCAACTAGGATTTCGCCTCAATCAATATTCAAACAAGTTCTAGGACTGTGGATTACAAATTCAATTCTGCAATTTTCCTACTTCGTCAAAGTTTCAAATGTGCCATTGACCGAGGTGTATTATTTCTTCAAGACTTGTGTTTATTCACTGCCTAATTACATTAGTTTACCCAAGTACTTTGTTATATCGTAATTAACCACTTCTCGATTTTTCAACTCATAATCGAACTGAAACAAAACAAGACATACTCTTAGTTCCGCCGTTATTCATGTTCTCCATTCTTTCGATAATCGTAACGTGTAAATGTTATTTTGATTCTGCAATGTGTAAAATAAACTAGTACGTAAAACACAATCCACACATCACGATCAACCAATTTGTAAATCAATGTATTCTTATTCAAATATCAAAAAAGATTCGAGCATTACACCAACTGCTCATTTACAAACATGTTTTACTAAATCTAAGAAAACTCTATTTCCCGCTCTAAATCCTATCTCTTCTCCGTATCGTCGCATCCCCGCTTCAAAAATTTGGTTCCTGCACTGAAAGCTCCCGATGAGCGATCTGACCGCTAGCAAGGCTGCCTACAAATTCAGGACCGCCTACCTTTTTCTTTGGAGTTTCTTGGTTGATGGATTCTAACTAATCCATATTCCCCTCCCATCAACCGCTCTCCGGATGAAACCACGTTTTATGGAACACACAATGGAATTGGTTTGTTTTCCGACTCCACTCATTCCATAAAACGCTGTTTGCACCTCCTGACTCCTTTCACTCTCATTCTCCCTTCCTTCATTCTTTCTCGCTTGTTTCTAATTCCTTGTTCTCCCATCCTTTTTATATATAGCGAAATTTGTGTCTCTTAGGAAGGACAAAGTCATTTTATGATTTCCTTCCAATTTTCTATGGGAGGATTAAATGAAATTCATCGATTTATGTCCATACTTATATTTCAACCCGGTTTTGGCTTCTGGAGGTGGATCGTTCTTCTTGGATTTCTTAATTCTCCTCCTCCTCCGATTATGCTCTTTGAAACTGAGAATATTCCACAAACTGATTAGATCAAGAGATGGATTTCTGTTTCTGCTTTTATTACCATTTATTCTTTCTAATTTGACAAATTTGGGTGACTTGTAGTTCGATGGATTTGAACTGAGACCAACACTGGTTCATCAAAGTGATTATCCTTTAAAGACAAAGATATTCATTATCAAGCCATTAAATCAATACATTATTGTTGGATGTCATGACTTCGTATTTTTATGTTGTGACTAAAAAATCTAAGTCACGACAGGGAATGTTCTTCTATTCTTAGATTTCTGTGATGACTAAATTTTTTTTTTTTTTGACTTTCTTTTCCACTTATTATTCTTCACACTCCCACATCCTTGGTTAACCCTCTCGAACCCGTGTTGTGTCCCAGGACAAACAGACAATCCAATTTACAGCAATATCTCAGTTATTCAATGTCACTCAAAACAACTACAACTCAATCTATTTTTATCATGCAGGAAATTGACAATCTCTCATATTCAATAGTTGAGCATTCCACACTAGATAAAAATAAATCTCCCTCAAACTTGCAATCTCGCTTACTTCAAATATAAACCCTAACAATTATTTCAATCTAAATGGAAAATGAAAATAAAATAAAAGACGCAGGAAAAGATGAGAAACTCCCTTTTTATTCCAAATATGTTATATCACCGCCTAATGTGATTTGTAGATTCTTCTCTTTCGTGCACCTTCATTCTTTCCACAACTCGGCTTCGCTTTTAGCTTTTAGTTGACCCTTTCATTCAACCAATGTATCAATGCATCCAAATTTGGCCTCTATGGCTGACAATTTGTCCATCACATTCTTTGCTCTCTTCAAACATTTTCTTCTCGAAAATTCGCATGAACTAATGTTGTATTCAAGCAAGATCTTTCCTATCGCATACATGTTCTCACTTTCCCCATGTTTGAATTAGTAATTTCCTTCTTTGTTCAGAGGGAAGTGATGGGGCAAAGAATCCATCGAAATAAGCTCCCACGCCTCCTTCCATGTGCGTTAATGTATTCATATGGTAAGGAGTTAAACCATGTTGCGTACCTATATCTCGTAAAGAGAATGGGAAATAACTGGTGGAATCACACTTCGCTCCACACCATTCAATTTAACAGAATTTGCTATTCTTTAAATTCGCCCCAAGTGTTCATTGGGATTTTCGTTGAATGACCAAATGAATTGGTTCTATTGACCATGGTTATCAAGTACGGTTCGAGCTCAAAATCATTAGCATTGATTGGTCGGGTCGCTCTATCAAGTAAATATTTATTTGTGGATGAAATGAATTCCATAAATTCATAGTGTCATGCTCCCGAGGTCTTTTGTCGCACATTCCGCTGGCTATACCGTTTAATCTTTATCCCGTCGCGGGTCAGATGGAGTCGGCTCTCTCTCCCTAAATCAAAGTATACCTGGGATCACTGATTATTCTAAATCAACAAACATTTCTACAAGGGAGCCATGCAAAGGTCATGGCTACAAGAGTCATTAAACGCTATTTCGTTTTTCTTTTCTTTTTAAAAATGTCCAAATTAGTATTTTCATCCTGGAACACGATTACTAAATCCCTTCGATCCCCGGCAACGGCGCCATAAAACTTGTTGACCGACCAAAACATATATACAAATTTATGACACTATTACCAAAGGACTATTGTCTAATCCCCGGCAAAAATCGCCATAAAACTTGTTGTGACCAAAATACATGAACAAATCTATGACACTATTACCAAAGGAATATTAATCCACCCCAGCGCTGCCATCAACTTGTTGACATCATAACTATCGGTAACCAAAAATCTCTTAG
Organism: Tetrastigma voinierianum; assembly: GCA_016808115.1. NCBI lineage: Eukaryota > Viridiplantae > Streptophyta > Magnoliopsida > Vitales > Vitaceae > Tetrastigma > Tetrastigma voinierianum. The sequence goes on along the minus strand of JAEQBH010001213.1, from coordinate 66,212 downwards.
AGAACAATTTAATTTATTGGTTTCGTCGAAATCTCCTGTAAGTGCAATGTGCCTATTGCACAAATGGACTTAAGTCCGCATATCGATCCCACGTAGATCTCAAGAATTTTTCATCAACTGTTCCCGGAATTACCGAATTAATATTATTTGACCATAAATGATTATGGGTGCCTAAAAGATGAAAGCTGGAAATCAACTATTTCATTAAAAATGAACATTCAAATAAATCGAAGAAAACAAATGAAGGTGCCAAATTCTACAAAAGAAATGAATACTAAATAGCTTATCATAGGAAGACAGTAACAAGAGAAACAGCCATAGTAAACGATCAAATTCCTTTAGTTCATACTCACCTCACTTCTTTACTATCTCAAGTTTCAAAACTGGTCAAGGCATTTGTAGTGTACCGGATCTTCCCACACTCCATATTACTCGTTATCTCTCTTCCCGATTCTCGACCACGTGGAACGAGATACCACTTACAAGAACCTCCTTGTCGGGTATTTTTCTTTGCAATACTTTGACACCTTTTTTTTTATGGACTGCATAATCTTAGCTCCCAAGTTGCCATGATATACAACTTCCAAATTACTTCCTTTCCTCAAAATTAAAATAGATCAACCTTCTCGATTAGATCTCGCCTAACACGGATCGCCTCACTATCCGACCGAGTGAAATTCCCCGCTTTGTTTAAATAGATAAGTCGCTCAACTCGTTCTGATTTCAAGTGAGAAGAGTGATTTATCTAAGTGAACTTACAAAGCGCAAAGGATCCCTATAATAGTTAGTATATCTTCAAAGAAATGTACATTACTCCCAAGATTGTCTTCCCCTCGTGTCACCGTAGGACCTCCTTGAAATCGCAGTAACGACGCACTCTTAACGTGGGTATAGTAAACCATATTCAGATCCAAAATCAATAAACCCATAATCCGGCAAATTGCAAACCGAAATGAACAAGATGCTGCAAATTACTACAGGAAAGATCAATTCTGACTACAACGTTTACTAGATGGAAGCTGGGTTCCTCAATTACTGAATCACACGAAACAGCATCCTTCTGATCAAAAAGAATAATCGCACTAAATCGAAATAATCAATCCCGTAAATTTGTCGACTTCGACATGCATTCCTGTAGTAATTTGAAAAGAAATTAAATTCCCGATTCGTGCCTTCACACAAAATCTGATAACATTCGTATCCATAGAAAAATAATAAAACGAAAAACACGACAAACATCCGGGTTTAAACAAAGAAAAGAAGAAAGAAAGAAAGAAAAGAAAAGAAAAGAAAATAAAAGCAGCTTCCAGCTACCCATCTCTCCTGATACAGCCCGACCTTCTTTTACTTTTCTGCAGCGCTTATTTATAGCTTTCCAAAGCCAGCCCTAATCCCAACAGTAACTCCGCCGTGGATTTCAGAGTAGCCGTGCCCAAGTTACCGCTCCAAATAAGGTTCTCGCTTTCTTTGTCGCGACATCGAACTCATGTCGAGATCAAGTTCCAAAAGTTCTCGCCTTCCTATGAACTGACGCTCAAAGTTGTCACGACACCAATCTTGGGCGAGCCCTTTTTGCGTTTCGCTTGACGTTGCGGATGTCGCGCTGGAATATCAGCCCGCCGCACATCCATTCTAGTTCTTTGCAACGGTTAGTCTCGTATTGTCGACATCGGATGTTGTCGCGACATGGGCCAAGTCTTCGCGAATTCTTCCATCGGGAAAGGTCATGATGTCGCGACCTTAGTTTCTTGTCGCGACATCACTGATGGTACGCTTTCTCAACGTCTCATCGCGACATCAACCTCATAGTTTCGGGAAGCCTTCGCTTGATCTCCTCGAGGTCACGACTTCAGCATTAAGTCTCTCGCCAGAATAAATCCAGCTTGTTCTTGGTGTCGCGACATCGCCTTCACGCGATATGACCTTATGCCGCCAGAATTGCAAATGGTCAGTTGATGATGTCACGAATTTCTAATAGCTTCGGCCGCGACATCACTCTTTAATTTCTCGCCTCCTTCTTCAACCGCCCTAGACTGCACTCCCGTCGCGACCTGCATCAAATTCCCTCTGGGCCCCTCCCGATGTCACGACTTCAGAACCTGGATCCGCAATCTAATAACCTCAGATCAATGACTCGCCCGCCTGCTTTCATTTCCGGCTCGCCATTCGACTGGGCATTTTTATCCACTTATTTCTCGCATTTTCACCGCTTTTCTTCTTCTTCGCTTCCTTCCCTAAGCAATGACAAATTGTGAGTTTCCTTCATAATTCCGTATATTAATTATTCAATTTTAACTCGAAATCAAACAGAAAACAAATAAAAGAGATGACTTTTAAGCTCATCATATGCAATGAAAGGAGAACCCTCGTAGGAAAAATTCATCTACTGGGCATTGCTCACCCCTTCATGGGAAAATATTTTCAGGCACTGGAGGTACACCGGGGGAAGGAATGCATCCAAGACCTTAGTGGTGAAGAAAAAGCCAAATTTGGCTTTGTTTTGTATTTTGTAAATTTCAAGTGGAAAGCCCAGTTTTGTTATGTAAAAAGAACATAGTTGTAATTAAACTCATTTCAATACATTTTGGCTAGTTTTCCAAGTTCATGTTGCCTTTGTAATAGAAAGGCTATTGTGTGTTGAGATTAGGGTATATTGAAAGGAAAGAAAAAGGGAAAACTGGAAGGGCAGGAGGACTAAAGAGGGCTGCTGCCCATTTTGGGTCCTCTGTCGCGACAGAGAAAATTCTATCATGACAAGGTTTCTCTAGCCCGTGTCATGACAGGCCCTCCGTGTCGCCATGGGTGGTTCTAAGGCCGTTTGATGACTAGGCTCAGCGTGCTCGACAAAGGCCTCTTTCTCGAGTAACAGAGATTTTAGCCCTCGTGATTACACGTAAATTTTGTACGCGACGTGGCCTGGGGTCGGATCGGGTGTTTGACCGTGACAAGCGGTCCTTGCGTCACATTTATATTCCTCAAGGCCAGGCCATCTTCTATCGCAACAAGACTTTATGTCGTGGTAGGGTTTCCGGTGGTGGTGTCATACGTAGAGTTTCTCGTCGCACCCACGCATCAGATCGAGCATGCACGATAAACGGGCACTATTGAGTCGCGGCACTGGCCGCAGATCGCAGACGTACATGGCCAATCAGCCATAATTCAAAGTGACCATCGCAGAGATTACGCCGACAGAAAGTACACGTGATCGCGCCGCATTTAAGAATGTAGTCCTATCGACAGAACTCGTTAACACAGACGGCCATAAGAGGCCTTTACGCGAATTCAAAATCGCTTTTGAGCTATTGTTCAAGGACAATGTTTGCGACACTGCTCACAAAGTGAGATCAAATTTGGTTTCCAAACCAAATGGAACCGAAAAAGTATCTTGTGATTTTGGGGCGCTACAGATGATGCGTCGTGAACTCTATGAAAGAAGATGACATGAAGCCTTAAATTACATTATATCCAAACAACATAAAGAGTTTCTGAGAAAGTAATAGGGCATTTGCGATTCTTAGTCTATAGAATCAATCACAAAGATCTTGAATTCAACTCAAACCCAATGAGATATAATGGGAGGATTAACAACATAAAGGCTTCCACCTCAAACGACCGTAAAGATCTCAATCCTTCAACACCTTAAGGAGTGGAAATTCATCATGGGAGCTTATTGTCACCATAAAGACCATGAGGACAATAGAACCCCTCAAGTTCTCGGCTGACCTTTAGTCGTCGAAGCCTGATTTATGTAAAGGGAGAATTATTGGAAGACAACCCTGCCTTCAGTCATTAATGCGTTTTTTCGTGCAGAAGAGAAAAAGTCGGAGGAATGTGATGTTGGGCAAGAATTTGCTGCCTCATTGAAGGTTCAGTCTTGTTACTATAGGTGAAGGCTATAACAAAGGCCCTTTATTTAAGCACAAATCATATGGAAAATCCAATGAGTTTGGTGTGATTTCTTTTCAACAAGCTCCCGCGATACCCATGTGTAACACTCAAATACCCCAACAGTTTTATAACATGTTCAGGGTGTAAAATAAATTAGGGAATTATACTTTTCCAGCCGCTTAAATGGCTAAAAAACGAAAAATGATAAAAACTAACTTTGCCATATGAGCCAAATAAATTTTGTAAATGTCAAATGAGGACCTAAGGGTCATAAAATGAGGAGTGTAAAATGTTAAATGAGAATGAAATGAAATGAAATGAAAGTGAAATGAAAGAGTTGGGTACCGTGAGAGTTGAGATAAGACCCATTTAATGAGCTAGCAAAAGCAGCCTTATGAAAATTTTAAGGTATAAGACCAATTGGTCTTTAAATGGGGCATTTCATACTTTTAGAGAGAGAGAGAGAGCTAGGGCTTGGTTGAGAGAAGAAGAGAGGGAATTGTGATTTTCTTCTCCATGTAATCAAGGGATAAGTTAATCAAGAAGAAGGAGGAAAAAGAAACGAAGGAGAATCAAGGTTTAAGGTAAGAAAAACCAAACCCTAACCCTCTTTCTACTTGTTTAGGTTAATAAACCCCAAATGTGGTATATAAAAGTGTTTTGAAAGGTTGTAGCTCAAGCTTGGGTTGTGGGTCAGCATGGGGTAAGATTTTTCGGTGAAAATGCGGCCAAAAATGGTCAATTTCAATCAGCTCCGACACCCCTACGCCTAGGCGTAGGAGCGCACGCCAGGGCGAGCCGCGGCTCTGGGGTGGAGGCCCCTTCTCCCAGGGCGAACCCGAGGCCACTTGATTATGAACATCCCGCCTAGGCATAGCGAAGTCCCAGCCAGGCGAGCCCTTCCGCCTAGGGCGTAGTAAGCTTCGCCTAGGCGCACTGCAAATCATGTTTTGGTTCCTCTCCACTAAATCTGAATCCATCATCCATTGACTAATAAGGATCCTAATAAGTGAACAAAGGGGTTCTACAAGTATACAAGTTATATGAAAAATGTTTCCTGCACTGACGATCCGGGAGCAAGCTGGGCAAAACATTGTTTTTTGGCCCTCATTAGCAAAATAGAATGATAAGAATGTCTAAGGATGAGGAAATGGGAAACAAAAGGAATAATATCGGAAGTGGGAGTCGGCAGAAAGTAAACCCCAAATATAACTCCTAGAATACCCTAATTAATAATATGATTTCTGTTACTTATATTGGAATAGGGGTCGACGAGGAGGAAGGCTCGAATTGATCGAGATTTTGAGGATTGGAATCAAAGTGCAAAAAGCCTTTGTTTGCCTTTCAACTTCTTTTGTTTCCATTTTGGAGTTTGTTCTCCATTCAATCTCTTCTTATTTCAAGTCTTACAATCATTGTTCTAATATTGAAATGATTTTCAATAAACTGCATATTTAAGTGTTTTAATTGATTTGAGGCAAATAGTTATGAAATGAATTGCACATGAAAAATTGCATGAGTATTTGAAACCAAGTATTTGGATATAAATGTATATACACTATTGTAAATTGCTATGAATGATTTGAGCGCCCTTAATAGAATGTTAACCTTTAAATTCGAGTTAAGAATAGATTTATTTGTATACCATTAAGGGTCAAATAAACAGTACTGCGCTGAACATAATGATGTGTCACTTCGATCTGTAGCCCAGCGGGACAGTATCGGTAGTGTTCACGAATTGATTTTTAATAACCATTCAGCAGCCCAATGGGACCATACTGTGTTATAAAACTTTTTTTATACCGCCCATGTTCGGGGCCACGTGATCATAAATGATGAGTTCATTATCCTATGCAATCGAAAGCATAGGTTAAATTCCTCTTAAGGCAAAAATGATAAGAAAATATTGTAAATGCATGAATTGTGTTTTTGAATTATTTATTACATATGAAAGTATATTAGAACATCAATAAACTCGTATATGAATGTATATGAAATGAATATATGTATTGTAATGTATTGCATTGATCATTCAAAAGGTAAAAGCATTGTTTAGAAAAAATTGCATGATTTGAATTAAAACAAACAAAGAGAGAACTATAGGAACCATTAAGTATTAGTAGGAATGCTTAGCGTTGAGTTTCTTTTACCACTCCAAGTACCGAGAGAATAGGTACGAAGACAAGGGCCACTGAGATTCAGAGTCATCGTCAAAACCACACGGAGGAAAAGTAAAGCTCCGTCACATGCATTCATGAATTTGATTTGACTTTTTTTTTTTTTTGTATTAAAACTATAATTTGAAAAAGTGAACTCTAATTTTATTTTGTAAATTTTGGTATTGAAACAGCTTGTAATGTTGTAATATATAAAGGTGGCAAATGGACAAAATTGGCATGTATTGCCATATTTAATGGAGAATGTGTATTGAAAACAAAATGATGGGCTCCCTTTAAGTTGAATTAGTATATATGTATATATTTTCATGGAATATGTGAAATGTGTCTTAAATAAGAAAATGCAATCTGATTTGATTGGTATTTAAAAACAAGTAGCATAGAGCTACGGTATTGGAAACGTATTTGTATTTGCATTGGTAATTGATTTTATCGTAAAAGTAAAAGTACTGGTAGCGCATCGGACGCCATAACCCATGTGAACTATTGGAAAATCCATAGGAAACTAGCAAATTGGAAAGGAAAAAAAAGTGGAAAGGAAAATCAAGGTCGAGCATTTCCTACTGCAAATGACGTTGAAACCAGCCCCTTTACCATGGTTCATGGAGCACCTTCTTGCATTGCTGAAATCCAACTCAGTATATGGTATTCCTAGTAGTTTTATAGCACGCAAGGGCAATGAAGTATATGCTCTATCTTGTCCTTTTAAATCTACTCCATGGTTAATTGATTTTGAGATCCCAATTATGACCAATTCCTCAAACATATTTGAATCCTATTCTCCATGTGTTGGAAATAAAAAGGTTAGGATAACTGATGCTAAATTTTGAAGGTTTGATAAAAATTTCTGAGAAAGTAGATCTTAAATATGTCCTCCATGTTCCTAAACTTGCTTGCAACCTATTGTCTATTAACAAATTATCTAAAGATTCTAATTGTTGTGTCATTTTTCTTAGTTAATCTCATCAGGTTTTTCAGACCAAACTAAGTAAAGATGATCGCAATGCTACGATGATCAATGGTCTCTATTACTTCAAGGACTCTTTACCTAGTAATAAAATTGCTCAAGAACTAAGTAGTATCAGTTCTCTTATTATTCGTGATCAAATAATGGTTCGACTTTGCAAATTAGGCCATCTTAGTCTTATTTAAAAATTTTGTTTCCAATTTTATTTAAGAAGGTAGATCCTTCATTATTTCAATGGGAAAGTTATTTATTAGCAAAGAGTCAACGTAAACCCTACCTTCCAAAACCCTACTATGCATCAAAACCATTTTATCTTTTTCATAGTGATGTTAGGGGACCTTCCAAAGTAACCACAATTTCAAGAAAAAAATGATTTGTGACTTTTATAGATGATCACACTCGTCTTTGTTGGGTATAACACGAGGGAAAATTAAAGGAGAAACAGTTTTTAAAGAATTTTACACAATGATGGAAAGCTAATTTCAAACAAAAATCAGTATTTTGAGATCTAATAATGGAACATAGTACTTTAATAAAGTTTTGAGACCTTTTTTAATGAGAAAGGAATTTTACACCAATCCACTGCTTCCGATACACTCTCAACATAAATTAATCAAGTTAAACGTCAAAAATAAACACTTGTTAGAAGTAGCATGGGCTATGATGTTTTACATGAATATCCCAAAATACTTGTGGGGGGATGCCATTCAAACTGCTTCTTATTTAATCAATAGGATGCCTACAAAGGTTTTGCAGTATACCACTCCTTTGGAGTGTTTGAAAAAGGTATTTCCAAATTCTCGAATCAATTATGAATTGCCCTTGAAGATATTTGGTTACATTGCATATGTGCCCATTTCGAAAATGTTAAGATCTAAATTAGATCCAAGGGAAGAAAAATGTTTTTTTGTAGGATATACTCCTAATAAAAAGGATTACAAATGCTTTAATCCCCTCAAAAAAAAAATGTTTTTACACGACTATGGATGTTTCCTTTAAGGAAAATGTCTCATATTTTACAAAAAAAATCAGTTTAGTGGGAGGAAATAGTGGAACCAATTTTTTTAGGAAATTTCTTAACCTTTACCTAGTATAATCCTTTATATTTCTCTTGGAAAAGAAAATAAATAAAGTAAGTTTACTGAATCCGAATATGAAATTGGTCCCTCATAAGAAGAAATACTACAAATAAAAAATAGAAAAAATCTTGACCCTGTGGTTTATTCAAGGAAAAAAGTCATTGGAAAAAGTAAAGACCACTCGATAATCCAAGTACATGGTCAACCCAAAAACCTCACGATGGCTCTCAAATGCCCCGGTAACTCTTCTTCTTTCTAATTCCTATTCTTGTTACTGATTCAAGTGTACCATTCTCAGACTTGAACTTGAATCTAAATCGAACCTATCCTAATCATTCACACAAAATCATGCGACTAACCTCCCAATTGCTCTTAGAAAGGGAACTCGAGCCTGCACTAAACGTCCTATGGCCAAATATATCTCCTATGATACCCTTTCTAAAAACTATAGAGCATTTACTACAAATATTTCAAAACTTGTGATACCTAGAAATATTCAAGAAGCACTGGATGAACCAAGTTGGAAACTGGCAGTGTTTGAAGAAATGAATGCCTTGAAAAAAATGGAACTTGGGAGATTGTAGATTTATCGAGGGAAAAAAGGTCAGTAGGGGTGCAAATATGCTACAATAAATAGCAGAGTAGATGGAAGTGTTGAGATACAAAGCTAGGGCTGTAAAGTAAAGGATTTTACCTTAAACCTAAGTGGATAGACTAATAAGAGACTTTTGCCCCAATAGCAAAATAAACTCAATTAGGAGTTTGATGTCACTTGTAAAGTGATTTCCAATCTGGCCTTTACACCAATTTGGATGTTAAAAAAATGCCTTAATGGAGAAGAGGAAGTTTTCATGAGTCCTTCACCAGGTTTTGAAAAAAGTTTTGGAGATGGAAAAGTGTGCAACTTGAAAAATTCCATATACAGACTTAAGCAGTCACCTAGAGCTTGGTTTGAGCATTTTGGCAAAGTGATGGATATACTCAAAGTCAAGCTAATCACACAATGTTCTACAAGCATTCAAATGAAGGTAAAGTTGTTATTCTAATTGTGTATGTAGACAATATTGTGTTAACTGGGGATGATTGTAATGAACTAGAAAGGTTGAAGATAAAACTTGCTAAGGAATTTGAGATTAAAGACCTGGGGCATTAAAATACTTTCTTGAGATGGAGTTTGCAAAGTCAAAAGAAGGTATATTTGTAAGTCAACGAAAATATGTGACCTTCTTGATGAGACAAGTATGTTAGGATGTAAGCCTGTAAACACCTACAGAGCCAAATGTAAAACTACAACCTACAAACGTCGAGAATGTAAAGGACCGGGAGTGTTACCAGAAACTTGTTGGGAGATTGATTTACCTATCCCATACACGCCCAAACATAGCATTTTTTAGAGTATTAGTCGGCCATTTTATGCACTTCTGACTAGAGATTTCTGCCATCGCTTATATGATTGTAAGATATTTAAAGGGTCACTGCATAGAGGTCTTTTGTTTGGTCAGAGAGCACTCTGTAAAATTGAAGCCTACACTGGCAGACATTAGGTCGAAGCATAGTGGATCGAAGGTCCACCTCTGGGTACTGTTCATTTGTAGGTGGTAACTTGGTTACGTGGCATAGTAAAAAACATAATGTGGTCACTAGAAACAATGTGGAGGTTGAGTTTAAGGCTGTAGCTCATGGTATTTGTGAGATTATGTGGATAAGAAGACTACTATAAGAGTTAAAAATGGGAAGTTCATCTCCTATGAAGTTATATTGTGACCAGTGAAACAAAAATCGGATTTTCGGTCGCATTTATCGAAAAATCGTTCGGGCGGTCAAAACTGCGATCGAAAACCGAAGAAAATCTGAAAATCGCAGATTTTTCCCTCGGTACTCCAATTTTCCCGAAAAACTGGATTTTTTCCGTGAATTTTTTTTTCCTTTTGTTCCTTGGCTCAAAAATACGGTAATTTTGCTTCACGCTTCGAACCCACCCAAAATAAATGGCAATTTTCTCTCCCATCAAGCTAATGACACATTCTTCCTATTATATATAAGTAAACGTTTTTTTTATATTCTCTTAGTTATTTATTTGTTCATAATCCCTTTAATATTTTATTTTTATTTTTATTTTACATTATAACTTATAATATTTTTAAATCAAATATTAATTTGAAAAGGGAAAAGAAATAAAATAAATATCATTTAAAAATTTTAAATTATATTATATAATATTTGAATCTCCTCATTATCTACATAATATTTATAATAATAACAAAAACAAATAAATAATATCTCTTTAAGATACACAAATGAATAATATATTAAATATAAATATGGTTAATTTAATAATTATTAATCCATTTGATTTAATCTACCATAATCTAAGTATAAATAAAATATGAAAAAATTTAATAACCGATATTTTTCTAAAAATATCCACCGATATTTTACCGATATTTCTGATATTTCCGATATTTCCGTAAAATTCATTTACCAATATATCTGTATTTAACGATATTTTGATCCTTGATTGTGACAATAAGGCAGCAATTTCAATAGCTCACAATCTGGTTCTCCATGACTGCACCAAACATGTGGAAATGGATAAGCATTTCATCAAAGAGAAGATAGACACAGAGTAGTTTCAGCGGACTCCAGAATCCCTTCTGAGGAACAAGTGCTGGTGTCTTCTACCAGTGACTATTCAAGAGGTAATTTATTCTTTAATTGGTACTGGCTATGAAAGATATTTTTAAGCCAACTTGAGGGAAGTGTTAGAAAGCTGAAACTGATTTGAAATGAAATATTTTTGTAATGCTATAAATTAGCAATTTAATTGTTAATTTTTTGTATATTTAGGAAAGTGATTATTAGGAATTATTCTTTCCTAAAATAAGTGATTTAGTTTCCTGATTTGTGCCTATATTATAAACTTTATAAAAGAGAATAATTTCAATGAATGTACATATTCTTTGTGAAACCCAAACCCTATTTTTCGCTTCAAATCTAGGGGTAGAGTTTTGGCTGAAGATGGAGATGAGTCTATCACGCGAGGAAGGAACATGATTAGATTTAGAGTTTTCTTCACCTTTATGTTGTAACAAAGGCTGAAGAGAAATGAAGGAAAATGTATTTAGATTGAAATGGGGAAGACGAGAGAGCAGAGGTGTAAATTTAGTTTGAATTATTTTTTGTTTTACTTTTTTATAAAGTCCAATTGGAATATGAAAAGGGGATTTTTTCGAAAGTGTTTTCCCTATCACCACTTTTATACATACTTTATATTTGATTTTTGTTCTTAATTGCATGATATATACTGTACATGATTTATAATTGTACCTATATATATATATATATGTTATATATATATATAACTATATATATATATATATATATATTCAATTGGTGAATAGAAGTAAAAAAAGGGTGTAAGTTAATAGATGTAATTGTAGCTCTTTCTTGTAATTGGAGTTGCCGGAAACAGCTCTTTCTTGTAATTGTAGCTCCGTTGCAAACTGCAAGCCCAAAGGTCATAAAATTTTGTCAGAAACCAGCTGATATGCGATTATTATTAAAGCTTCGCTTCGGTCAGCCAAAAACAAAACACCCTACTGAGAGTCCCAACTCCCAGTTGCCAAATTAGTCTCAAAAAATGCAGAGAAGAATTCGGCAAGTTTTGAATGCTTTGAGAGAGAGGGCTAAAAAGCGGGTTATGGCCAAGGTCGCTACCATGGGGCTTCAGACCTTGACCTTCTGGATCTTGAAGGCCACGGCTCCCGACGACTACATTGCCGGAGAGATGTTCATCAGTTTCAAAATCTTCTCCATTTCTCCCGTCGTATCCTTCCAAACCTTTTTCCACAGCTTTACCCGCCGCTTTGGGAAGACGCGCTGCTGGCGCGTGGCGCTCAAGTGTCTGCTCCTCCTCCATCGTTTGCTCAGAACGGTGCCTCAGGACAGCCTCTTTAAGGCTGAACTCCTTTGGGTTCGATCCAACGGATTGCTCTCCCTCTATCCCTGTCATTTTAGGGACAATTCTTCCCTGAACTTCACCACTTTATCGTAACCCATGCTCAACTCCTGACGAAGCCATTGACTTTCTCCATGGATGATAAGGCCAGTGAGGATGGAATATCATCATCAGAAGAGCTACAGATTCAGAGCTTGTCGGAAAAAATGAAAGAAATAGGTCGAGTCCTGGAGGTGCACCGCAACCTGCAGCCTGATCGATCGAGTGATGGACCGTCGTCCGGCGCGTCGGCTTCTGTGAAGCTTCCTCGTCAAGGCAACAATGAAACACATCCTTAGGGATAGCTTCACCTGTTACAGCATATTCCAGAGGGACATTGTTGTGGTGATGGACAGCCTCTTTGAACTTCCATATCGAAACTGTATCGCAGCTTTCGAAATTTCATAGCGCAGCCGTCCAAGCCGCTCGAAGGTGCGAGTTTAATGATTGTGTAAAGCCAGAGGATTCTGTGGATCATACGAAAGTATCCGTTCATAGATAGAATTCCTGCATTTCACATTCAGCTCTGAAAATGTCTTCCATGGAATGTGCAGATGACTGATTGCCTTCATCCAACATATTTCGTTGGGATCTCCATCTCCAGCTTCATCCCCATCCTGTTTAAGTGAAGACATGATGGTGCACAAAGAGATGGTACTGACAAGGGAGATTATGTACATTCACCAATGGGAGAAGTTTAGGAAGATGATGATGATGAGGTGCCCCATTTCAGTTGGATGGTTAGCAATGTGGAGCTGGGGAGCCCTTTCAGAAGCGTCCATTGTAGTATCTCATGATCCGCCTGGACTCTTGTTCTGCAACCCAATGGCTACAATGATCGAACTGGGTTGACTCGAGAGAGAATACAAAATTGATGATGATGGAATAAAGTATGTGATAATCCTTTCCATCACCCTCAAAAAACATTATTAATGAATAATTATCACTGGGGCAAGTAGGCCCTTACGGAACGGAACCATGTGAGACCATAAGGCCCCGAAAGTTCAAGGTTTATAACATCACCAGGGGTGTCCTCATTTTTCATGACAATGGAATGGACCGTTTGGCCAGCAACAAGGGCTTGATGGATTTTCTGGGAACCTGTTTGATTCAATTTCATTGATTACTTTTTCTCCATTATTTGAATGCTGTGTTCACGTAATTCCTTTATAGATTTAACAGTCAGTTTCCAATTCTTACACGGGGACTGTAAAGAGGTTATCCTGTTGGATGCTGCTTGCTTACATCATTACATATCCATATATTTTTGGCAGATAGCTAACTGAAAATCCCAAACCTGTTTTTAATTTCTACCCTCACCCACCTGATTTGCCCGCGCTCCAAGGCTAGACTCCATAGAACATTAAGCCAAGCTGAAGATATTGAAGATTTTCTGGATTCCACGGAAAATCCAAGTAAGAAAATGACGACAAGGCCAAGCCATACACTGGCATTTGCCAAAGAAATGAGAAATCGAGATCTTGGAGTTGGGGGTAAGAGCTCCCAGTGAAAGGGAATTGAAAATACATTTTTCTGTTTTTAATTGGCAGAATGGAAGGAGGATAACACCCTTACAAATAGGGGTGAAGGCCAACAAAACTTATTATTTCTTACATTTGGGCGACTTTATTTGGAAGAATTGTACAGTCTCAATATAACTCAAATATTTGCACACAGAAGGAAAATCAATGATACCCCAATGAATCACTCCCTGCACGGTACCCATCAATGTGAAAGCTGGAACAAACTAAATAGAGAGTCGGGAACGTCCAAGGAAGCCCATAATTAAGAACCATGTGATACAGAAAACCAAAGAATTTGGGGGCAGTAACACAGATAACAGTACCAACGAGCATTGGACACGAACCGAATAATTTCTCTTTCAAACACTATTTCCATGCCTCCGCTTTTGTTCAGCTCTCTGCCCCTTCTCGCCATCCCACTCGGTCATAAGATCCTTAAATACAGATTAAGGATATGCAACATGCCAACAGGATTGTCACACTTAGGAAACAGAAATCAGATAGTAACTTTAAAACAGAGGTCCTGCTCTCAGCCCTTCAAACTCTTCTGAAGGGATCAAAATTGATTAGCACAATTTTTTTAATTAATTAATTAATATTCATGTGTAAATGTATGCTCATGTGGTGTATGTATTTATTTAAAAGGATACTGGTCGCTATCTCGGCGGGTCATCTCTGCCAGTTACTTTACCACATGAATCCTCGTGCCTGGTTCATCTAAGTAGCCTGCATCGCTGACCATGACCCCTTTCTATCTCCTCCCCTTTCTCTTCCATCAGTATGCTTCTGGGTATTACATACTAATGGCAGCGGCAGGAGGTGCCGGGGCTGCTGGGTGTATACCCCCAGCTTCCCTGATGGTGCATATGTTCCCTTGAGTTTCCAACTTCTTAGGAGTGCACTTGATCCATATCCTCCTTCAAAAGATTTGTTTTCTCTCTCCTCTACTCTACATATAAAAATGACAAAAAATAAGCTAGAAGTTTCAAATTAGCAGGAGACTGCAGCCAGACCTTATTCAAAACTGGAGTATATCGCATGCCAATATCAATCAGAATCACTTATGACAGAATGGATATGGCATCTGGAACATTATAATAGATTTATTGATTCCAGTATGGAAAGGAAGTAATAAACAGCACAGAGGCCCTATAAAGGCATTCTAAACAGATAAAAAGAAAGTGAACGGCAATATGATGCTGGCTATATCACCATAATTTCATGGACATTCTGAAGACTATATGGGGTATAGCTATCACGTTAATATTTTTAGCAAAAACCACCCCGATATAATCCGGACGGTTTAAACATTAACTGAACTAAGCATAGTAAGATTTCCGCTGATGGACACGGTATGGTACATACAACACATGCAAAATCAGACCAGTTTCAGAAATTCCCAACAAAGCCAATCCTGAACTATTACTCACCATGGAGCCATTGCTCTACATTTTCATAGATTTTAAGGACTATTAGTTATTTTGTTTAATAAGCTCATAGATTAGAGAGCATTTATGGTCAGGCTTTGCTAACATTTTACAAAAGGCCTCTTATTAAGGCCATTGTGTTTACGGAAGTGAATTCCAAGAGTCTGTCTGCCCAGAGTAATTTGGAAGGGGGTTCAAAGGAGCTTCCAAATGCATGGAAGCATTTTTCTACAAAAATTAGTTTGAGTTAACTAGCGATTTCTGACAATCACGGTAAGGTAATATTTTCCAAAAATCAAATTTTCTTTCTTGTAATACAATTCATTGCAAACAATATCAAAGCACTTCTTTTCTAATTAAATCCAAAAACCCAATGTCCATCAGAGGTAGCAAAATTTTTTTATATCTCAATATTTTAAAACATTCATTTCAATCTAAGTTTTTAAGACTTCTATATCTTATAGAAAGTTAATATTTTTAATTTGGAAAAAGGAAATAGGTTTTTATAACCAAAATGTAGTATTTTCAAATGATTAGGAAAAATAATTATAGAAATATAGAATGACCAAAACTAAAAAGCACTAGATCTTAATTAAACATATTTACAACAGATTAATAGTATGTTAAAAATTATTTGTAAGTTTCCAAATAAAATTTTATTTAACAAAACATCAAAAAACAGTTTAAAAAATATTCTAAAAAAACAATTCTTCAAAACTGTTAAGGATTAGTCTCCTAATCCATTTAGGATTCTTTTCCTTCTCTCTTTAGTCTGCTAGTTAGACTCCAACTTTGTTTTCTTTTTGCCCTAACACTAGAGTATAAATATGCATGTTTCTTCCTTTGCAAATTAATGAGAACACAATAATCCTTTTCTCTCAACATGGTATCAGAGCCATAAAAGAGTGAGATAATATTAGGGTTAGGGCTTCATCGTGTAGTCAATTCCGGCCACCCATCCAACGACCGTGTCACACTCCGATCGCGTTATAGTGGTCATGAATCCTCACATAAGTTACCAGCATCACGTAACCTCCTAAACACCATGACCTTATCCAACGAGATTTTCCAAAGACCTCATCTCCACCGACGAATCACTATCAGATCGTCTCTCACCGATCTACACATTGGAAGAAACCCCGACTTCAAACAGTGCTCCACGCGCTGGCACGACTGTGAGCTTCCATCAGCGACTGTCACCACGCGCCAACACATGGGTGGCACATGGGAGCGCATGGCCAACTTTCCGGCCATGCCCTTCTCCCACCAAGAGTGTCCCAATTTGACGAGCTTCTACTCCACTCCGATTCCTCTCCCCTCGGCTTCCTGATTCGTGCTTTTTCCCTCCCCGGGCTTGTGTCCGATGCCTGTACTTTTCTAGGTTTTCTTTGATTTTTTGACACCCAATCCACATTTACGTGATTTCCCTGAGTTGCTCTGGCCTCCCATCCACCGTTATGTTCCATTCTTTAAATCTTTATAGTTGTGATTTCTTACTTTTGGTTTCTATGGCTACCAAAAGTCTCAATCTTTCTCCCATTTGGCTCTGATCCGCTGCTTTTACATCGGGAAATTAATTGCATGTACCCCCACTGCACCTAAGCATCCAAATAAATCCACGCGTTTGTTGCCTAGGACCAATCAATGCCTCTGATTTGCTCTTCACATTCCTATGAACCTAGATTCTGATGCCAGTTCTCCGAACATCTCTTTCCTGAAAGGTAATACAGATTATTTTTTCTTCTCTACCTTACTTCTCCTTTACCCATGGTTACTTTAGGCGACTTGATAAACTATTTCATAACTAAAGGGAATCGCCTCAAACATGCCCCTTCCTTCCCTTTCTACCCCTACTTATGTCCTTTGTTCTAATTCTCCTTTTAATTTGATTTCCACGTTAGTTGACTTCGTAATCTTAAATTGCTCGATTACCTTTCTAAACCACTCTATCAATACATTGTGCAAAGACCTAGCATACAAACAATCGTATGCACGTGAATCTCTAAGTGCCGTCTCTTTCATCTTAACTCGCTCATCTTCCACCGTCATGCCCATGAATACTCCTCTACTCACAATCGTCTCGCTCAGTCCCGAACATCAAAGCTTTAGAAAATGGTTCCCTGCCTTCCTAGTTTCAGCCCCTGGCCTGGCGCAGTCATGTCCTCGAACTTGGGAAACATACTCGTGTCTCATTCCCATAGCGCCTAGATCAACAGACAAAGTCTCCTTTTAAGCTTGTCCACACTGATATTTGTTCTCGGGCCGAGTCTACTTTAGGGTTCCGGTATTTTGTTACCCTTAAAGATGATTATTCTCAATGTACTTGACTATTTTTAATGAAAACTCGTGCTCGGTTCATCTCTATTTTCCAAAAGTTCCATGTCGGTTCGAACTCAATTTAATACTTCCATCTGTTATCCATGAAGGATAAATGCTATGAATATCTTTCTGCAACAGTTTCCTCCTTTATGTCCTCACATGGGATTCTTCACTAGTCCTCTTGTGCTTGCACTCCTCAACATAATGGAATGGTTGAGCGCAAGAACCGTCATTTGGTTGAAACTGCTCGCACTCTCTTACTCCATCATAAGGTTCCTCAACATTTTTGGAGGGATGCTATCTTAGCTGCTTGTTATTTGATTAATCGTATGTCATCCTCCATTTTGCATGATCAGATCCCCTATTCTATCCTTTTTCCTAATCAACCTCTCTTTCCTCGCTTCCTCTTCTGTCTTCGTTGTATCTCTGTTTGTTCTATATTCTTACTCCCAGGCGATAAGCCCTCTGGGAGTAACTACGTGTGTCTTCTTAGGTTACTCTCAACTTCAAAGGGGTTATAGATGTTATTCTAATTATTACAAAGTAAATTTCATCTTCATTGATTTACTCTTTAAGGGTTCCTCTTTCTTCTCCTTAGAGGAGCGTCCCATTGCTTCGGATGTCTTACATGTCTCTCTTTGTCTTACCACCTCCAGATTTCTTCTAATTTTACTTTATGTTGTGACTGACCACTTCAAGTTTATACTGTCAGTCTGCCCTTTGATGTGGCCTCTTGCTATGTTCATCTTCTATGCCACCATCTCTCGCTCTTCTCTAGCTTAATAAACCTACTCGATAATCTACTCATTGTCATTTAGAAAGGTATCACTCTACTCGTGAAGCCACATCCTCGTTTATAACTTTCTAAGCTATCATCGTTTATCTTTACCATAATTTGTCTCTCGCTTTCCACCTTGCCTTTTCGCTCCTATCCCCTACAAGCACTAGTGAGCCTCTCCTCATCCGTGCTAAATGCAAACGGTCGAGGAAATGGATGTTCTTCCTCCAATGGCACATGGGAGCTTCTGTCACCTTCCTCCGGCGTCTCATGTTGATCGTCAAAGGTTTATATAGTAGGCAATCTGATGGCCAAGAGACTCCGCCAAGGCTCATTTGTCATATAAGGGGTATAATTATTAATATGGCTCGAACTATTATGATACCTTTCTCCGATGACCATGACCGTCTCTTCTGAATCTCGCTGTTTCTCCTCATGGTCAGTTAAGTGCGCCTCATGGCCCTCTTTCGCCTGGATATCAAGAATGTTTTCCTCACAAGATCTCTCGATGAAGTGCTATATGATGAACCCACCCATTTTCGCTTGCTCGGTTGAGTCCTGCTCTGGAGATGCAAGCCACGTCAGTTCTTTATATGGTCTCGATGCGCCTCCCGGAAGCTCTTGTTTAGCCGCCACTTCGCGGTTAGAGCTTGGGCACGATTCACACAATAGACTATTCCATTTTATCATCATAATTCTACCGGCCAGCATTACTGATTGCTTATGAACGATAATACTACATAGATGCAAGGACTAGGTCATGGTATTCAATAAACTCAAACAACACCTCTTCAACCACTTTTAGACAAAAGTCTTGGGGAAAATCAAGTATTTTCTAGGCAATGAAAGATAGCTCGCCACTGTGAGTGATATCTCGTAGAAGTCCGTAAGCCCCATGAGACACTCTATGATCCAAATGTCAAACTTAAACAAGTCGTGAGTCTCACAAGATCCAGTATATATCAACGATCAAGAAAGAACCTAACTATCTCAGCCATCACTCTACCCGCATTTCTTTCTCGTGAGTTTAGTTAATTAGCCCTACAACCACCTTGTGATGGGCCATATTAGATGTTGCAGCCATTCTCCGCTATGCCAAAGGAACATCAGTCATGGGGTGTTGTACTATAAACAAAGGTCATACCCAGATCACGCCATGTCACGTAGGGACGAAAGGTCACCCACCGACACGCCTCTACATCAGGTACTGTGTGTTCATCGGGAGGTAATCTCAATCTCCTGAAGACTAAGAAACAAGATATAGTAGCTATCTAGCATCGAAACGAGCATCGAGCTATAGCCCACAACATAGAACTCATATGATTTGCTACCTCCAAGAGCCAAGATCGGGTAAGGATTAAATAGATGTGTTTTTGCATGTGATGAACGCTTGCCTTGCATATTTACTCCAACCCGCCCATGAAAGAACCAAACACATCAAAAATGGATTTGCCACTTTAATACAGAGAAGCATTGATTTACTTAATTTTCATCAGTTTTGTCAACCTCGAATGACCAAATGCGCATATCTTCACTGTTTCATGTATGCCAGTGATAAAGATAAATCATATGCTTTGATACTTTTGATTTATATGTCTAAATTTTGAGAAGGAGGCAAAGATTAGTCACCCAATTCATTTAGGATTTTCACTTTTAATCTGTTAGACTCTAAACTTGTTTTGTCAACTAGAAGAGGTAGAAGAGAGTGATGTTCTGTGTTTTAATGAGGATATGTATCCTCCCACTGTAAAACTGTTTTGTGCACCCAACATCCATGTCCCAGAACGCGAGGCAATGCGCAACTAACCCAAAGATCCACCTGAGTCGGATCATCACAGAACAATTGTGTCCAGACAATCGGAATGATCACTGATTAGTCACAAGTACATTTAGACCCACGACAATCCCGTCGCTTCCCGGAATCCCCCGTTTAACATCATCTCGTGTGAGACCCCGACACCCGCTTCGGCTCTTTTTTTCTTTCATGTCTTGAGAAAGCCTTTGACCATGTCTGAAGTAGTTCCAAACCGTCTATCAGCATCTTCATCCTTCACTAGCAGTAACAGATTGGGGGACTGGCTATGAGTGGTAAAGTGGTGGTGGGGGAGGCAAGCTTTGCCCATGAAAGCGATCATCCACATGAGATTTTCTTTTTCTACAGATGTTTCTACTGTAGCGCATCTTACTCCTATCGCCCTTGTTTCTTCATCCTTCACTTATCAGGAGCTCCATCAAAAAACTTCTTTCTAGTGCCCCTCTCTTGCACTCTTCAACTGAACGCTCTCTACCATGTCTCTCCATTGATCGGTCCCTAGATTTCTGCTATTTCATCTCCATCGGTCTTATCAGGACGCTCCAATCTTTCCCCCCTGTGGTCCCGGCCATATCGTTTCGCTTCCCTTATCTTTAACCAACTCATCTGAAGGCTTAATAATGGCTCCTACGATGCCTTTGTTCATCAGCTCCCACGGTCATGATCCACAGCATGATCTTTGTCTACCAATCGAGGATCCATCGACCCTCATCGTGGAAAATCTAACTTCACCTTCTGTAAAATTCTCACTTCAGTGTCCCCCTTTCCGTCTTTTTATTTACTCTTTCTGGCTTCTCCTTCTTCAGCAGGACTGGTTCTTTTCGCTGTTTATCACCAGACTTTTTGCGGTGACAGAATATCGTGTCTGGGAGAATGAATTGATCGAGAAGAAGGGGCCCTATCAGAAGCCATTACCATCATCTTGACAGCAGAAAGCCTCAAATCAGCAGATCGTTAAACCTAGGTATCTGGGTTGTTTCACTACCAAGTGGAAACTAATGGATGCTCTTATTCAGTTTGAGATGGTTTCTTTACCTGTGTTACTCACTGGCCATACCTGAGGAAAGAATAGAAAACATTGGTCGGCCCACTTTGCCTGCTCTAGCTAAGTTGAGTGCAGAGAGATTCTGCTCACTGGCTGAAGAGCCAGAAGTTCGGCCAATACCTTTTCCAGATTTACTATCATCTTTTGCAACATCAAGTTTCGGTTGCTTTATAAGGGAACCAGAGGGCAGTGATCGCTTTCCGGTAGCTCTCGACTGTCAAATAAGAAAATGAGAATTTTTGGGCAAAACAAGATTAGTCTAAAAACAAGATGTTACAAGAAATAAATACAAATAAATATTCATGATTCAAAAAATTAGGCCACAGAATTAGAGGAAATATGTTAAATACAGTTTCAGATATAAGATCCAAAATGATTATGAATTCATAAGCAAACCCATTGTTTTCAGCTACTGGAACAAATGAAAGTCCACCGTTTTCCCCAAAATGAAAACCTAAATAAGCAATCCCGTCACAGCAGAAACAAGAAAAGAGTGGGGATTCAGAGATCACTCAGCATTCCCTACAATTTCATAGCAAATTACCAGTACCAATAAACTCAGATGTAATTACTAATGTAAATTTTTCTTTTAGTTTCTAGTGATATTTTTACTTTGGTCACAGGACATCTGACAAGAACCTCCACATATCCAATAATTTTTTTTGGCTGGTAGGATGGCACAGTAGCCTCAAGTACTAAACAGTGCAGAAAACAGAAGATGAGAAGCAGAAGCCTAGTTCCATAAATAGGGTAAGGAGAAAAGACAAGCGTATTGAAAATAATATTAGTATACAATAAGAAGCATGTAGGATATCCGGATATTATCCATTTACCATTTTTTTGTTTGCCACCTATTAAATACTGGTGAAAATAACCTTCTCAACATTAATATATTAGGAAAAGGGAGTGATTTTTCTCTCCACGTTCAGTTGATGGATTTACAACTCAATTCACACATCTATAAGTTTATGCATTTTGGAGCTCCAAGTCTCACAACTCAACCAACAAAATTAAGCGGTGCCTCATCCAGTGGTTTCAAACCATACTTCCCAGGACTTCCCTGGAGAACCCCAACCGTGACCTATAAACATAGGACACAAGTTAATAAAGGTATAAATGGAAGGTAGAATAATGAAGATACAGCTACAACCCCTACAACTATCATGAGGTTATCCAGAAACATGCTATCCTTACAAGATGAGACTAAATGGAGCTTTGACTGGAAAGAAGAGGTATTGTTCATATATTAGGCCATCTTCTTATACCCTCTTTTATGAGGAGATGAAGATGAACACAGAAAGTTAAAACATTAAAGACAATACACAAGAGTGAGAGAGGCAAACACACATTTACACTGCAGTAGTCACATACTAAGTATAGGTATTTTGGGATTTGATCTCTTAGTCCCTTCCAGAATCTACTTGCCTGTAGTTTTCATAACAAATGTGTTTGGTGAGGTAAATAACCGGATATTATCAGAACATATAATCCACTTGAGTTAAGCTCTAAAAGGCTGATATAAAGTAATTTTTTGAACAGAACTTCTCTACTCCCTAAATTACCACCAAATGGGCTACCTTTCACGTTTTCTTTGCATATTTTTTCCTCTTATCTTTTTCTATCCCAAAACCTTGTCTTTGAGATTTATATTCATCTAACTCATTATAAAATGAAAGAAATACCATCATTACTCAACTATAATATTACTTGAATTCAAACTAATTAAAATAGAAAGTGAGAATATTCCTTTTACAAAAAGAAAAAAGAAAATAAAATACTAAGAATTGGATTCATTAATATAATTATTTAATTACAGTGAAATCTGGTTTTTATATTGAAATGTTTAGACAATCCATATCTCCCTTTTTATTTTAATAGATATATCTCCTTTGTTATTAAGCATGTTTAGACTAATTTAAAGGTTAATATTATAAGCAATTTTTAATAGGAAAAATAATATATAAAAGATGTCAATCAAATAGCGGGGGCACACCTAATACATGGGGGGAACAGCAGATATAGAACAACAAAAGAACCTACCTCAAATGTTTGCCTAAACAAAAAACAGTTTACCGTACTCAGCCGTTTTTCACCAAAAGTGATCATTTTTTCCTAAAAGCCAGTTATACCAACTAGTGCATAGTCATACCGTGCCAGGTGTATGCATATATCTATATGTATGTACCATAATGCTTGAGTGTATTGAGTCATGTGCGTGTGTGTGTACATATATAAATTAGGTAAGTGGAACTTATTGCATAATGATTATTATAGAATGTAAAAATATATACTTTACTTATAGGTTATGAAACTAATTATGAATGTTAGATTGACCTACCAATTGTATATATTTAGCTCTTGTATTTATACTTACAAACATCAATGAAAAATACAAGGAATTTATTCCTCCTATCTTTCCTCTCTTTTGCTTTCTACACGGTATCAGAGCCTAAGGCTCGCTCGGATTTGAGGGAAATTGGGAAGGAATTTCATGAAGAAGAAAGAAGGCAGTGGAGGTGGTCTTCTTAAACACCCATCTAGAGGAAGAGTGGCGTGACCTTTACTTTACGAAGTGACCGCCCGACCTGGTAGTAGAGCCATCGGTCAGATGTGGTGGAAGATCCTAGCGCATGAGCTACGAGTTTGCACATTTGGCACGATTCCCACGCCGACGTGTGGGACTCCTACCGTGGCAGCTTCTCTCTCCAGTGTGCCGGACAACGTGAATCCCTAATTTACACCTCCCCTATCGACCCAGACAATGTCTTTTGACCATTTTCATGTTATTGACCACACATTCTTACGAGTTTTTGCTTGATTTTTATGTGCATTCTTCAACATCGATAGTATCGGTGGTATTTTAAGGTTTTGTAGGCCAAAATCTAATCGAGTAATGCTAGGAGGATAAATTAGGGCAGCCCTGTTTTATGCCCTCGAGATCCTGTTTGTACAGTGTTGGTTTGATCATCGAAAGGTTGGTTTAGTTGAATCAGCTATAATTTGGTAAGAAGCCATAGGGGAGTAGTATGTCATTATTTCCATATTCCAAGGCATGTATGTCGGGATTGTAGAAAGTTGCATAATAAATGTCGAAGAAGGTTTCGGTGTGCGTAGATCATTGAAGGATGTTTATACTCCTAGCACTATGCTTTCCGGGTCAGGTAAACCTAACATAAGTCTTATTTCCTCTTCCTCGAATAGGTTATTGGCTCTGCCAGCGTAATGACTAATTAGGTTGTTACTACGTTTCTTATATACATATTGTTACCCTTGCAAATGGGTCGGCTTATCTTGTGTCCTTAGGTCAAGAATGATTCATCCCTCCTTGATCACTGATCGTAATTAAGGTTCTTTGTGAATTCTTTTTAATTTAATTTATGTGAGTAAACTCATTACGTGCGTAATTCACGATCTATCTCATTTTTTCTTGATTGTTATCAAGTTCAAGATCTTTCGGCCAAACGATTATTGGTAGAAGAAGGGCGTGATGCAGGGTCTCTACATCCTTGAAGCGAGTGCCAATGCATGTTTGCTTGTTGTGGAGTAGTTTACCCCATTCGAATTACATTGTATTAGGTCATCCTTCTTTCTCTTTGTGAAGAAGGTACCTCCTCAGGTTCGAATCTGACATCCTCGTTGGTAGTGAGTGTGTCAATATACTAAAGTTTCACTTCGTGTGCGCGAGTCAAGTATATAAGCGGGCTTTCGCTCCTTCTCCTTTGAGTTGGTCCATTCGGATGTATGGGGTCCGTGTCTAGTTGTGTCCCATTGGATTTCTATATTTTGTTACACATTTATCGATGATTATTCGCAAGCAGTTTGGTTATATTGTGAAAAACGTTGAAGTTATTTTCTAGACTTTCACGCCTTCTGTGCTGAAATTCACACTCTATTTCATGTTTATGTTCAAAATCTGAGAAGTGATAATACCAAAGAATATATGTCTGAACAATTTTAATCATTCATGCTTCAAAATGGCATCCTTCATCAGACATCTTATGTTGATACTCCTCAAAATGGAGTTACTGAAAGAAAAACAGACACCTTCTTGAAACCGCTCAGATTTATTGTTTTCAAATGCCGTGCTACTTGTTCCCGGGCGTGTTGACTTGGCTGTTTTTAATCATCTTATGCCTTCATCACATCTTGAATTGGGCCACTCCATTTCAAACCCTCTCCCATCAAATTTTGTTTCCCACAGGCCTCGGGTATTTGGGCGTACTTGTTTTGTTCGGGATGTCATCCAGCATGTGTCTAAACCCAAGTCTTAAGTGGTAGGTGTATCTTCCTTGTTACTCTCAAGTTCAGAAGGGGTATAGGTGTTATTGTTCTAGTCTTCGCAAGTACCCTGGACCTGGCAGTGTCACCTTTCTTAAGAATACTTCTTTTTCTCAAGACCCGATCCACACTAGCCACGGGGAGGATGATGATTTGCTCGTTTATACTCTTGCCTCGTGACTCCTATGTTCCTCCTCGACCAAAGCCTCATATCACTCAGTCTACTCAGCGCCGACACCCACTAGTCTCAGGCCCCTCCACAATTTGCCTTGACATTAGATCCGATCTCGATGGTAGTCTCCCCATTGTTTTCGTAAAATGCTTGTCAGTGTGTTTCACCAATTCCTCATTTTGTTCTTATAACCATTTGTCATCAAGTTCATGTTAACATTAAATGCGGATTACTGTCTATAACAACACTATCGAAGTGAGGCTTGCTATCTCCTCTAGTTGGCGTAGTGCTATGGTGGAAGAAATGCATGTTTTAGATGACAATTGTACTTGGAACTTGGTGCAGTTACCTACTGGGAAGAAAGCCATTGGAAGTCGTTGGATTTTTAAAGTTAATCCTGATGGTTCAGTTGCTCGTTTGAAAGCACAACTTGTGGCTAAGGGGTACGCTCAATCCTATGGCGTGGACTATTCTAACACTTTTTCCCTTATTGCTAAGATGACATCTGTTCGGCTTTTTATTTCCCTGGTTGCCACTCATAATTGGGATCTCCACCAGCTTGATATTAAGAATGCCTTCATGGCGACCTTCAGGAAGAGGTGTATATGGAGCAACCTCTAAGGTTTGTTGCTCAGGGGGAGATAAGGAAGGTTTGTTGTCTCTGGAAGTCTTTGTATGGTTTGAAACATAGCCCCCGTGCGTTGTTTGGTAAATTCAGCCAAGCCATTAAGGAATTTGGCATGCGGAAGAGTAAATCTGACTACTCTGTCTTCTACAGGAACTCCAGTTCAGGTATCATTCCGTTGATGGTATATGTGGATGATATTATTATCATTGAGAGTGACTCTAAAATTATCTCATCTCTTAAGTCCTTTCTTCAGAGCAAATTCTATACAAAGGACTTAAGGATGCTAAGATACTTCTTGGGCATTGAGTTATGTGAAATGAACATGGCGAATCTTCTTATCTGAGATATGTGTTTGATCTAATGTGAGGCCCCACGGAAAGTTAGGGTAAATCATGCGATTCCCACATGGTTGAGTGTCTTAGAAGGTGAAACGTTTGGATCTGAGCGATATAAGACTAGTTGGAAGGCTGATTATCTTCCACAATATTCGTCGATATTGCCCATCTCAATCGGTGTTGTGGTGATGCATGTTATCTGACTCGACCATTGGGTAGTTGTAGAGCGGATTCTGTTGTTTTAAAAGAGGCGTGTCAGGTGTTCTATAGGAGTCAAATCATGTGGGCATAACGAATTGAGTGTTTCATAGATGCTACAGTTAGGCAAAGGTCGAAAAGGAAGATAGGAGATCCATCGAGTCTTGTGTCTTTGTTGGTGGAAACCTAGTATCATAAAGTAAACGAGGTTTGTTTCAGATTCCCGGTCTTGATCTGAATATAGAAGCGTCAGCGTGATCCGTAGTGTGAGATTGTGACTTCATCAACTCTTGATGGAAGTCGGCATTGAGACCTTTGGTCGACCGAACTACGGGTGTGACCGAGGCTGCTCCTTCATATTTTCTTCACAATCTTGTGTTAGGGAGCGAACAAAGCATATTGAGATAGATTGTCGTTTCGTTCGTGAGAAAATCTGATTCGAACTGATTTACACGAAGGATATGTAGGCTTGGAGAACAATTTGGTGACTATCTTCACAAAAAGCCCTAAGTGAGGAATAGGGTTAGTTGTATCTATGTAACAAGTTGGGCATGATTATGAGTAAGGCGTAAAACGAATATATACTTTACTTATAGGTTATGAAACTAATTAAGAAAGTTAGATTGACCTACCAATTGTATATATCTAGCTCTTGTATTTATACTTACTAACATCAATGGAAAATAGTTACAATTTATTTGTTAGGTTGGGATTTAAAACTTTTAACTTACCAAATATAGTTAAAATTTGGGAACCGATTTCTAGATTTTAATACCAAATTAGTGTTAAAATGCCATATTTTGTTTCATGGTTTCAATCCCAGAATCTTGTATTTTCTGCCCTGTATATGTATAATATTTGGGAAAATCTAACTTTATCTTTAATTCTAATCTTACTGTCTTTTAAGAAATTGGTTGTTTATCAACCATTAAAAAAACAAAACTAACTGATTATATATATATATATATATATATATATATATATATATATATATATATATATATATATATATATATATATATATATATATATATTATTTATAATGCAGTTGATATGTTTATATATGTACACTCTTTTTTCTATTCAACTTCCCAATAAGTTTAAAAGAAAATTAGAATGGATGATAAGGTACATGAAACATAAAATCAAAAAATGATATTTGACTCGATACGCAACTTAACAACTGTGTTTTACCCATGGCTAAAGGATAGGAGGAAAAAAAACCAAATATATAGAAGAAAAGCCCTGATAATCCAAATAGATATCACCCAAAGTCTAAAAATCAAACACTAAATATTTCAGCAAACCCCACCTAAACTAACAAATGAAAAGTACTATAAAGGACTGGATAAAAATGAAATATGGTAGCTAAATCCTAGAAATCTAAAACCATATCATGCATGAGTTTGGTCATTGAATGTTGTTAATGGAATACACAATAATTATAAATCGCTAATCAACTGTTCTGAATCAATACTTTCAATGTAGGCAATTACCAGTGAGGATGAGTTCTTCAACTGTCTGTCCTCAACATCTCATTCCCTTCTAATGGTTGATCGCAAGTCAATAATCTAATTTCCCAATTTGGATGGGAATTCTAATAGTTCTTTTGTTTCCCACAAATGCAACAATGTAGGAATTACGTTCAGACATACTTGAACCAGAAAAACACCTTCTTGTATAAATAAAAATGTATTATTTGTGAGAACAGGTTTCCGTTGGTTAGAGGTAAAAGAAAAAAGAAAATCGTATGAAACACTCTCTGACTTTGGAATCAGAAAATTGTTAATGTTTTATTAAGGGCTGATGATTAAATGATACAAGAAGGAAGTTCTTTAAAAGGAAAAGAAAGAACTTACATGCAAAATCTGCTCTCATGAATTTGATTCCAATTATGAGAACTTTAGGATATTCTTAGGATATTCTCCTGTTTATTCCCTTCCTTTCTTTGTACAATATTTTCCTTTTGTATGAATTCTTTATTTGTTTCTTTTTATGTCTCTCTCGATGTATATAAGTAGAAAATTTATACTATTCTTTTCTATCCATTCAATAAGAAAAGTATTCTTTCATCTATCATTCCACATGATATCAAAGCCATGGAAGGTTCGAGTAAGGCTCTCGTGTTTCACTCTAGCAACCCATCTAGTGGCCGCACTCTAACTCCAGCCACCCTGCACCTTTATCGCACCTAAGCTCGGTCACATTCCCCGCCGGAGTACCTTCTGGAGAACTTTTCCTAACGCAGCCCCAACCGATGACCGCACCTATTGGAGTTGCCTTGGCTCCTGAGTTCCATCCACTGGAGGAAACACCTCCAACAACCACTACACCACGTGCCCACACGCGTGATTTTTCTCGCCAATATCGTCCCTCACACACCAACGCGTGAAGGCGCGTGAGCTTGCCACAGGCAACCAGACTTCTTCCCCTAGCTTCTTAGGTGTTGATATTCACTTCTATCCACTTGTCTTCCCGTTTTGAGACCTACAGCTGCCCCTTTTATCAGTTTGTGTGTCCGATTGGCACTTTTCTTTAAGATTTCCTCTTGTTTTCCGAGCACCAGTCACTGCAATAGTCTCTTCCAAGATCCTGAGACTCTGTTGCCTCCACTGGTAATCTTGTTTTGTTGTTTGAGTTGACTTTGTTGCTTTTCTCAATTCCCATGGTTGTCACAGCAGCTCCATCCACACCCTGAGGCGATCCTCACGCCCAATGAGCATGAGTTATCCATTCTGGCTCTAGGTAACAACTCAGAATCACGCTTCCACCACACCAGTCCAGATGCTCCATCAGCCTTTCATACCTTCCATTCTGGTCCATGATTGACCCATTCTGGAGCTCCATCATTCCTCCCGGTATTATGATTCTGTTTTCTTCCTACTATTTGGTGATCATTCTTATTTAGTTTGATGATCTCAAAACTATGGTTGGTATGATCCGTTTCCAAAGATGTCCTCTTCTCCCTTCTGTACCTCTTATTTTTGTCCCTGATAACTCATCAATCTTTAATCCGGAGCTTCACTTAATCTGGACCGGATCTAATTCATCATTACCTTCGATAATTCGTCATATCGTACGATCTATGGAGTTGATCGTTGGCATGCATGGCTTAGCGGCACCTCTTCATTCACCCTCCATCTCCACTCGCTTGCACTCCATGATATCCCTCCTATCCATAGCTTCCATTCCTCTGTCGGTCCACATCTGCACTCCCCATAGACTGTTCCTCTGCTTTCAGGCTCAGCACCACCTGAGAGAGATATTAGTCAACTTTGGGAATATACTCTGCCAGTCCATTTCCCAAAGGCTGATCCCACAAGTCTCCTTCTAGTCAGCCCACACTGATGTCAGATCCTCCCACTGGAATCCACTCTGGGGTTGACTCTGCTCACTTTAGACTTCATTTGATCTCGCTGAGCCTCCATTGTTTTAACAGGCAACCAGGTTTGAGTTTGAGCTCGTCTGAAGAATCCATATCTTATGTTCTAACCCTGACTTATTACTCACCTGTAATCCCCAAAGTGAGCTGATGCCTTGAGAGCTCTGAGCCCATGACCTATTCTTCTCCCTTTATGTGTCCCCGCCTGATCCCCTTGAGGCATGATAAAGCCCCACTTAAAACACAAGTGTCCCTCCCAAGATCCCCACTAATGAGATATCTCCAAGCACTCTCACACATATGTCTGAGGTAGTTTGTTCTCCCACCATGTCACCCTCAGAGACCTTCTCTGAGCCTCCACACCCACCTCCCACTCCAACACCTGTCTCTCTGATCCCATCTGATATCTGATTCATACCCCTCCAAGATTCTGGGACCCCAAATCCATTACAAATGAGGATCAAACAGACAATGAGACTCATACTGTAGCTCCAATGATCATCCTGCTTATATTATCCTCCAAAGACACTGGTTCCTCATTGTTCCCCTCTGCTGATTCCATTACACTAGGTGTATTTCAGCCCCTCTCTAGTCCCCAGATCCGCCAGAGGCTCATCGGTCACCTCCTGTTCTCTCACCTATTTCTTAGTTCCAGATTAGTCTTGAGCTTCTCCCAAATTGCAAGAGGTCCTCCTCCCTGATCCTGCTGAACCAAGCAGCATTACTGAAGAAATGGTTGCTCCATTCTTAATAAAACAGATGATCCATCCCCTTATCTGTCAGAGCTCCATTATTCACTGCTGGCCACACTCAGCAAGATATCCACACAAGTGGATCTGCCTTCTGGAGGTCTGTTTGAATGCCATGGTGGTATGTTCAGATAGTGAGCTCCAGACTTATATATGATTCTTCCTCCGTTGTCAAGGATCAGCTCATTCCATTCTCCTCCTCCAGCTTGATATTTACAGGACCTTGGGTCTTCCCAAAACATGATCATACCGCAGCTCCACAATCCCGCTGAGAGGTATATGGTGAAAAACCATCCTTGATTTCATTCATTTCGGCAGTCCCCATTTGAAGTGTGCCATGCTCTAGCCTCAGGTACCTGAGCCAGCCCCCCAGCCCTATCTTCTGATCTGCTTAGTCCCATTTAAAGCAAAGAGATCTGATGATCCATATGATCACCACTCCTGCCTTCTGATCACTATGTTATTCATTCAAGATAAAGAAGACCATCAGATTGTTTTAAGACTATATTTGTGATAATCTAGGCAACATTCAGATAGATCTGGAAAATCCAACAAGATTCTTCTACTGACTTTCTAAATAAAGTGATTCTCAAACTTACAAGATTTTCCATCAAGATAGATCACTCCATAAACCAAGTGGGGTCTTATGTTCGTGTATGGCTATGACCTGGATGAGAGCTTAGGGAGTGTTCAAGGAGCGGTAACCCAGAGTTCCTGATACACCCCATGATCCAAACTGCTCTAAGCCGGTACTCAAATGGTAGCCCCCTATAAGATTCAGAGTGTTTGATAGAGTGGCAGTGAGACCTGGAATTGGCTCCCTCCCATCACCACCCCGGGTCTCAGATTTCTTCTTTTCCCCCGGCAGGAGTGTGAAGATTTGTCTGCAAATGCATCATATGAGTGAGTCTCCAGATCAGATCAGATCCCAGGTTCAAGAAAACATCCATCAAAGAAATGAGGCATGCCCAGCATCACACAATCAGGATTATTTAGACACGGATGCAATGGATAAGACTGCTTCACACATAAGCTCCAATTTCAAGATAGCTGTGGCGCTTCACTGAGGTAACTCGACATCCCAAAGGCGTTGAAACAGATGGTGTCTTGGTATAAGGCCTGTCAGTATCTGTTATGTTTCGGCAACTATGAACCTCTGAGAGGAATTAAACTGGGTTTTCAGTCAAGACTGTATGAATCGATAATGACGCTGTGTGATGGAAACTAATGCGCGTGTCTTTCATATTAATGCTTTCAACCCAGCTCTCTATAGAGACTAAAAACATAGTCAAACAGACTTTCACTTTTGGTTCTTAGAAGCATCACCCCCAGTACATATTATTTTAAGTTTCATTTCAACTTCAATCACTGAACTCAGCATACATTTTTACTAAGTCTTCCAGTCCATGATACAAGAGAGTCAGTAATGTTTGAGCTGAGATGACTGAGAGAAGTCCAGCCTTTTTAGGGGAACAAGAGAAACTGTAGAATATTTTGTGATATTCTCCCTCTGCTTTATCTCTCTCCTTCTCAAATAATTAGTTTTCCTTCCCTTTCCAGACTTTGTTTTAGCTTCCTTTCTTATATTCCCATGGCTATGCTGTAGACTTTCATTCTTCCATTCTTCTATCCATTCCATTAGCAGAAAAGATTCTTCCTTCATCCTTCATCATTAAAATGAAGCCACAAGGGCTCATAGTCTACTTTCTGCATTCTATAGCTCACTGATTGGATTTGACTCATATAAAATATGTCAATCTTTCCATTTTTTCTCATTTATGTTCAATCTTATTCTGGTTCCCCAAATTCATGCTCAAACTCCTCTATTCTTTCTCATTTTGAGTGTCTCAATCTATTTTAGCCTGCAATCTGGGTGTTCAACTTTATTTTTCTTCTGATTTTATGTTCCATTTCTGATTTTTTCACTCATCCATGAAACAAACCTTTTTGATTTTTTCTATCTCTGGTGGTCCTGAAATCCTCTAATCCATCCTGTATGTTCAACTTTTACTTTTCATTTTTCAGTCTCACTGTTTTATTCAATCATGTTAACTTAATTTACTCAACTGGGAATGCAGCTTCAACTAATTCCAAAGCTTGTTAGAAGGAATAAGCAAAATGAATAATCCAGAATTAATGATCTGGTTTATATAAAAAATATTAAATACTTAAAGGGATTCATCAAATGAAAGTCTGATAATATTGGTTCCTTCTAATATTAGGTTTTTACTTGAACGGTTATAAGATACAATTATCGAATGAGTCGTTATGATTGTTCAGCGAAATTTGTTTCACAAATAATTTGACATACGCTTATTTTTAATAATATATATGAACTTTTTCTGATATATTTGAGAAAAAAACAAATAAAATAATAGTATAATTAAAAGTTTGATTTGTAATTTAAAATTCTTCTTCTGATAAAAATTTTGTCTCTTTGTCCTCAGACTTCTATTAGGTTTGACTTGATCTACTTTTATATAAAAAAATGGATAGTGTCTCTTTACATGTGAAATGATATTATTTATATTTCCCACACTGTTTCAAAGGCCATTTCCTGTAAGACTTCATCTTTAGGCGAGGAACGTCACAGATCCCCAATACTGAGTCCTGGACCCACACTGATCCATTGTTTTCTGACATCATTGAATAATTTGATTTGAATAAAAATGAAAGGTTTAGATGAAGTTCTTGACCTACAAAATGATGTTTGTATATTCCAAAGAAAAAGGTTTAAAAAGTTGAGACACTGATTGAACAAAATAAAAAGTTTTTGAGAGACACCAAAAGAAAGTACGAGGAAAAGTTTAGTTATTTCACTGAAACAAAAAATAAAGTTTTATATATCAATATAAAAATGAGTGTTTCTGAAACACTGATTTATAATATCCTGGGTGCTGTGCAGAGAGCCTCTTAGTCATTTGATTGTAAAACTATTTTTCTGCAATCCACTGCTACTTTACTGAGGAAAGAACCAAACTGACAAAGAAAAGGCCTTATTATGCACAGATATCGTGATAAACACAAATACATGTCCAAGAAAAGCATACTGACTTAGTTGATGTTCTAAGAGAAACTTCTCTGATCACGCTTCCCATACTGTTCCATTCAGATTCCTCCCACCCTGTCTCTGATTCTCTCCCTGACCTGATGTTCCTGCATAGTTAGTCGAGGCAGATCGTTGAATATCTGAACTGATTCAGATCATTGAGAGCCACCTGGTTTTGGGCCACCTGATCAAGCCTCGCACCAGTAAAACGACTTCTGTTCTTCCAACCTTCCATCCGCAAAGCTTCTTGATCTCAAGAATGCCCCTTGAGTTCTAAATCAGTGACTGTACGCTGGCCTGGTGCTGCTAATCTTCCTGATAACTGAGTCTGAAAATGAGTCACGCCTGAGCCATTTGGTATGAAAGGAAAACTCAAATTGTTATTTTTGTAAGATTCTAAAGTATGGATATGTGGTTTAAAGTTCAAGATAGTCTGATGTTTCAACTTCACCCAGAAGTCCATTATATCAAGTGATAAAAATTGGACCTATAACCCATTTTTCTTTTGTATGATAGTATGTGAAATCTTAATTAAAAACCCAAAAAGGGCATTATGGTCATATTAAAACTCACAAATGAGAATGAAATGCTCAAAGCATATGGTTAAGCATAAGAGTACAGTTTTTCCCAGAGTTGAGGTAACCCTCAGATCACATTAGGAATTGATTTAATACTTATGCACATATTATAATGATATTAATGAAAAAGTTTAAGCTAAAAATGAGAATTAAATTTTGTAATGCGTATAATTACATCTGATTTTTCAGTCTATAATAAAAAATAATTTGAAAGGTACCCTTATTTGAGTCGATTTATACTTGATGTGTATACTGTATTACATACCTTGAATGATGGATTATAAAAATTGAGCATTGGCTCATTCTGATATGAACCATTTTCCTAGGCATGGTTCTCCATGATGACTCTCCATATACATTTGTATTTGATCAAAATAATCATCATTATGACTTTTTAACTGACCTTTAAAAATAAGCCATCAAGATGTTAACTCAGATCTGACATGAAAAGACTTTGATTTAATTTCAGCATTACCTGCCTGAAAATAATCTCAACACTCTAAAATAATTCTGCTCACAAAATGATACTGTGTTATGAAACAAAACAATAAGCTTATTCTCCCATTTAAAATGAAAGTAACATCTGAGTGTCAATCCTTGATGATCTCCTCATCACCTTTCGGATTCTTTGAGCACCTAAACATAAAGTGAAAAATAGAACAACAGGTAGTCAGAAATAAATGACATCACAAACATGATATGATTCAATTAAGGCTTATGAATGAGGCCTAGAAAGACTCTGTCTATTTTTCTCACAAACACCCACCTGATTAGAATAGTGGAAAGATGACATCAGGCCTAATAATATAATAAGAGGCAGTTTCAATTCATGTAATGATGATCTACACTCATGATCCTGAGTTAGTTTGTGTGATTTTTATTCACTAAAATGTAGCATCTTTCAGGCAAAACACAAAAAAAGCCACATGATTTGGCAAGTGAGATAGCATGGCAATGAAAGTGCCGAGCCAACACCTGATCTGAGAGAATGGTATATGGTAAAGTGATAATTCTGAATAATGATTGAAGCATGTCATATGATACTTATATGCTGGTCATCCAAAAGTATGTAAACAGAAAGTCATGAGCACAGCCAGAACAACTATCATGACATATGATTCTGAAGTCAGTTCCGCAACTCCACCACGAAAATACCAAAATCAGCGGTCAACCCAGAGTCAATGATACCGTACACGTCAAATTGGCGCAACGTGAAAGCCGAACTTAATTTCACCGCATCGACACACACCACAGGATCCAACAGGATGTTAGAAACTGTCTGAAAATGCCAATTTAGACCTGACATCCTGACTAGGAAATCTACATGCATGGAACACTGAATCAAATATCCAGAGAGGGTGCTCACCCACCTGGGCTAACCCACTTATGACACTGGCTATCATAGGGCAAGATCCATGGAAGAGATTAAAGAAAAGTCATGGATGAGCCCACACCACTGCTCGATGATTATCCATCAACTCTGATGAAAACAAGTAAAATATCAACACCAAAACACTTCATAGTCCATGGGCTCTAGGAAAAATGAGAGTTATGCTCTCGGTCTTCACTCTGTCAGATATCCCACACCTTCTGGCAATCACACTTAATTTCATCAGATACTTAATAACTAAAAACCCAAGTTAATAAAATGAGTAATAGATCTCAATTTTCACAAGACTAACAAAGAGTATAAAATAAAATATAATTTAGTGCTAAGAATGGGTACTGATGGTTAATCCTTCCAATATAATAACTGTGTTCATGAATCTCAGTTCACTGAATACTCTGTTCAGTAGCAGCATATCGAGTGGTTGCATGATGTTTATGATGAATGAATATCATTATGACTAGGTTGTAAGAATGGTGTCTGAGGAATGAAGATGGTGCATAAGTTCACATAATAGTCATATGAAAACGTACATAATTGAAAGATGAATAGGGAAGATATAAAGCTGAAGAACTGCTGTTGTCTTAAAAGCAGTCGACAGAACTCCATCCACTGAACCTTTCTGATGTTTCGCTTCGACGATGATGTCATGGTGATTCCCCATGTTTGGTTCACTAGGCTGAAAACAACGAGATCTCTTCTGAAATTCTTCTTCCCTGTCTTCTTCTTCGGTATCAGAATGAATCATCGGAAGCTCTCTAGAGCCTCAAGAGTAGACGGCCGCCAATTTCAGACTCATAACATGTCTGCGGAATATAAAAGATCACAAAAGCTAAGATCCAGTAGTATAGAATTCGTGAGAAAGCATTATTCTGTAGTTTCGAATACATGGATTTTGTAGTTCAATAAGATCTAATCCATCTACATATGATGGACTGCAAAACAGGAATATTCATGTAAGGCAGTTTCATAATTGACAGATAAAACTTTCAATTATAGTCTAAGATAGGAAATGAGCTGATTTGATGAGCTCAAGATGCCATGATCATAACTGCCTCACTGTGAGGTTCATGGAGCTGATCCTTCTTCGTGGTAGAGCAGCCCCAGAGTCCATACATCTCAGTGCCAGAAAAAGATTTGAAACCACCCTTAGAGACCTTGAAGCTCCATCAAAGTCGACAACAGAGAAAAAGCCAATTGAGATTAGATGAGTGGAAGGCTACATATGGAAACATATTTACTTTTGGTTAGTCATATTCGGCTGGCTGATGGTCACCGGCTGATGAGGGCCAACCCAGCATGAACTCAAAGGCGCACAAACAGGCTAAAAAGTATGATATGAGTAAGAAAATAAAATATGAGGACAAACCTAAATGTATAAACTCCCCCAAGAATCCACAGATCAAAGTGATAGAAAGATTTGATATAACAAAACAAAAGTCTGCCAAATACCAATGCAGTTATTTTGATAATGGTTATCGCAATGACTATGATATCCTTTACATGCCACTGTAATGAGATAGAGGGAAGAGAGAGAGAGATGAAGATGCACCTCAGACCTACGCAAACGGCCTGGACAAGATCTGAACAGTATGAAACCTGCATTTGCTACTAAGCTGTTGCTGGTGTCACTGCACTACAAAGGAATTCCATTATTGAAGAAGGGTTCCAGTGCACCACTTCAAACCGTTCATGAACTATCTTAATGTAGGGAGCATCTGCATTTATGACAACACTGCATGGCATAATATAATCAGATAGTAAGTATCTAATAACTCACTAGCATAACAGTAATGACATTTTCATATAAATCCAAGGGCTGGTAAGGCTGTCAAAAATAAAAATAAAAAATGGTATTATAAGCAACCAGGTCCAGTTAGTTGGGAAATCTGTACCCGTAAATAGAAGCTAGCCTACTGTATGACTACCATCTAGTACTAATGCGTAATAAATATCTATGAAGATTCTCGAATGTTAATAGCAATTTGTTCAAACATAATGGAGACTCTACTATACTTTATCACCACTACTCCTACTTGAATCTTTTTAATATATTACTCCATTGAACTAATCACGCTACTTAAGAAAACTGCTAACCACAATAGTTTTTACAAAGGAATTTATAATTCTTTGCGCAGGCACCTCACATATTTATACACAGATCAATCTACTAGAGAACAACAAAAGAGAACAAAAGAGAACTGATGTTTTTAATTGTATGTTTATCTTTGTCTATGTTTTATTATATAATTTCCTTTCCTAACCCCAAAGGATAGCTTCCTGCTTGGTCCACGCCTCAGTCATCTACCGCTCTGTACCACCTCAAGTCCCCTGTGGTGGTGAGCTTACCCAATCGTTAACTTCAGATGCAATAGTCATAAAAGGCAAGCTTAGCTTGAACAAATCATACTAATCAATATATATATATATATATATATATAATTCATACGGATTTCTTATCTAGGAGGCTTTTTGATTTATCAAAGGTTTGAATCTATCTCCGTAATCCATCCACTCGCTTTTAAAACGAAGGGTCAAGTGTGGGATTCTACTTCGCTTTAGAGCATTACCAAGATAGCTAGTTGGGGCTCCTAGTAGCCCCTAGTAGAGGCCAAATCCTACTTCCCTACCGACTTCTTATTCATTCTGCTCTCAAATTTCAAGAAATGAAGGAGAGATCCCCCCTTATGATAACAAGGGAAGGGAGATGCCACCTCTTTATTTTTATTCTAAAAAGAATTTCCAGACTCAACTTTGTTTGATGTAATATATAATTTCCTTTTTGTAGGTCTTATGATTCCAATAGTTTCCAAAAGATCAGGAAGGAGTTCACACCCCAAAGAAGCTATTTGAGAACAAAAGAGGGTTTCAATCCTCTCAATCATCAACAAGAACAGGAACCAAGGAAAAATTGAAACAAAAGAAACATTAGAAATTGGATGTAGGTCTAGGTAGACCAACATCCAACCAAGAATCAACCAATAACACCCCTATAATTGACTCTCTTTATGTATACTTAAACAGAAAAAGTAGTTATGTGCATGCCCACAAAACTCAATAATCCAAAACTTCATATAATGCTTTACACAACTTATAGCCGAGCGATGAGCACAAAAGGAAGTGCTAACTTTGGTTCTTTTCAGCTAAAGAGTCCCTTAGTCCGGTTAGTAGATTTGATCAATGCCCGCATGATCGCCCAAAATATAAACATCAACATCTCAAACCCCATGGCAAGTAAATACTAAAAATCCATGTAAATTTAAATCCCACCATATGGTACAGAAAGCATATTACAATTTATTGAATCAAGAAATGTATAAAAAAATGTAATAAAAAAAGAAAAGAGACATCATTAATTTGACTAGGATGTCTTTAGTTTATCGTATTATGACAAGATATCTTAATCGTGAATATTATGCAACTAAACTACCAATCTCTCTCTCTCTCTCTCTCTCTCTCTTCCTTCTCTAGATATCAAGTAATTTGACTAGGGACGTCTTTGTTTATCGTACAGACAATGAGAATGATGACAAGCAAGATATCTTAACTACAATATTTCCTAACATATTGCAATATTTACTAGAGATGTCTGCAAGAGAGAACGCTATGCACTAAAGTTCATTTCGTTGGTAACACTTGCACAACTCAAACTACCAAACTCCCTCCCTCTCTCCCCTCTAAAGAGAACACTGCATAACCTCAACTACCAATCTCTCTCTCTCTCTCTCTCTCTCTCTCTAACATATTGCAATATTTACTAGAGATGTCTGCAAGAGAGAACGCTATGCACTAAAGTTTGTTTCTGAAAGAGAACACTCCAGATAACCTCCCAACTCGCCAAACTCTCTCCCTCCCCTCCCTCCTCCCCCCCTCTCCCCCCTCTCTCTCTCTCTCTCTCTCTCTCTCTCTCTCTTCTCTCCCTCCCTCCTCCCTCCCTCTCTCTCTCTCTCTCTCTCTCTCCTTCTTCTCTCTCTCTCCCTCTCTCCCTCCCTCCCTCTCATTTGGAGACACTGACACAATTGCTAAAAAATAATAGAATGATGAAACTACCAAGCATCCAACTACTTCATAATTAAATGACCTGAAACTCAAATCCATACCAGTACTGCACCACAACCATACTACATTTTAATTTAGCAAGCTCTGAATTTAGCTTATTTGGATATAGTTGCATTTTGGCTTCCTACTGTAGCAGTTTATCTTAAAACAAGTTCCAA
Organism: Tetrastigma voinierianum; assembly: GCA_016808115.1. Lineage (NCBI taxonomy): Eukaryota > Viridiplantae > Streptophyta > Magnoliopsida > Vitales > Vitaceae > Tetrastigma > Tetrastigma voinierianum. The sequence continues at coordinate 26,226 of JAEQBH010001213.1, read as the reverse complement.
ACCATAGCAAATTCCTGCCACAAATAACATTTTTAATACACCATTCAAAATTCCATATGACTACAAAGTAAACAAAACAATAGATAGAGTTGACCTTTGATTGGACAAAGGCTTCAATGGATTTTTTTTTCTTTCTTTCTTTCTTTTTCTTTTTCCAAAATTCTTAGTTATTTCTTAGATTTTTTGCTCCGGAAATGCACATTACCAAATCAAACTGCTTCCAAATGAGAACTTTTTCATATAGAAAGGGTCAAATTATTTTCATTGATTAGTAGTTAACAAGAAAAACCAAAAGCATATCATTAATATATCTCAAAAATTCATGTTTTTGGTTAAGTTTGAAATTCAAATAGTAGACTGCATGTTATTAAAGAATGATAAACTAATTTAACTCTACAAAAATCAGCTCAGCAACAGTTGCATTAATCCACAAGTTTCAGCAACTTGTTGTTTCTGGTTATCCCAAAGGATGTAGCCTGATACCGGAGGGTCTCACTCCCTGCCATAGCATCCAACTGTTCCTCAGTCAGGTTCTCGGTGTACTGGACATTTGCCATTTGTTGGATCAGCTCCTGTATCAATCATGAGATTCCAACACATAACTGCAATGTTTAGGGCTTAATGAAGTTTGATAATGGAACATTCCAAATGTACAATATGAAACACCTGCAAAAGCACAAGCTCAATTCCTTTTCCCTTCTTTAACTGATTCACAAGATACTGGAAAAGGCCCCTCAATTCCATTGACGGGTATTTTTTACACCTACAAACAACATAACCACTTCCGTAAGTATCAAGAAAGCAATAATTACAGGTTGTGTACTTTTTCTGAAGTACACATTTCAAATTTAATATCCTGAAAAGAAAGGTGGTTTTCACATTGAAAAGGCAGTGTTTTCAAAGGAGGGGCAAGGAGAATATGTTGTAAGCTAGCTAAGAGGAATCAGAAAAGGTTTGGGAGATACTACTATGTTTGGAGTGAGAACTAAGGGCCTGTTTGGTTCCTGTTTTTGAAAACCGTTTTTGTTCTCAAAAACAAGGAAAACAGGGAGAACACATTTGGTTCCCAGTTTTTTTTGTTCTAAAAAACACAAAGAACACATAAAACGCTAAATTTAGATAACAAGAATAGTTTTTAGAGAACACCAAAATGGTGTTCTCTGTGTTTTCAAAGACTATGCTCAAAAATAGTTTTCAAAAACAAGAACAAACAGGCCCTAAGATTTTTTTTCTTTTTATAGGAAAAATATCAGTTTTAAACAGCATCTAAAAAGAGGCATAAATTATATATGATGCACAAAGATGCCAAAAGGCCAGAAAAACAAGGTGAGGGGGGATGCAAAAGTTTGCAGCTAGCTGGCATACTTAGAGCCCCAACTACTCCAAAAGAAATCTAACATGAACAAGGAGTAATCTCCTACAAACACCTTAACCCATTTCCAATAAAACATGAATGACAGTTCAATAGCTTTGTTGCCTCCCTCAATATTATTGAACACTCTCCTACTTCTCTCCCTTCATAATGTCTAGAATGAGCATAACCAAGTTTTTCCTCCCTCTTCTTTTCAACAGAAGACCCATGCCAGCTTAGAAGGGCTCCTCTCACCAAGAATACAGCACTTACTAGACAACAAAAAGGGCAAAGAACAGTTGCCACAACATAGTTGCTTTCGGGCAGTGAAAGAGGATGCGATAGTTGTTTCTTCTTTGCACATAAATCATCTTTTTTCTTTAAATCATCCAACCTTCTTCTCGAATCCAGTCCAACGTGAGATGGGATTGAGGGTGCTGAGCATTTTGCTTAGAAGGACAGTAGCAGGGGGTTTCATCTCTGGCTACCCTTTTAGAGGTGTAGAGAGTGGCTGATCTTAGTATCTCACATCAATAACATTTTTGCAAAGCACAGGATCAACTTATCTATCTTTGTTAGGTTTTACTCTTGGTTTGAAGCCTCTTCAGGTTCAAAATTAATTTGATAAGAGCAAGCTGATTCCGTAGTGGCCAAAAACACAAATGAGCTGGCTGCTGAGTCAGGTTGTCGCGTTGGTTATCTCCCCTCTACCTATTTAGGTTTACACCTGGGGGCTTCTCACAAATCTGTGGTTGTTAGGGATAGTGTAGAGAAAATAATGCATATGAGACTTGCTCTTTGGAAAAGAAATTATATTTCCAAAGGAGGGAGGGTAACCCTTATCAAGAGTACTTTAGCAAGTTTGCCCCTTTATTAGATGTCCTTGGTCAAAATGCTAATAGTTGTGGGTAAGAGATTGGAAAAGATGCAAAGAATCTTTTTGTGGGGAGGTGGGGTCTTTGAAAAGTGTTGAGAATCAAATAATATTCCCTAGATATTCTTTGGTTTATCTCCTTCCTTTTACACTTTATTTTGTTTCCTTTTTGTTCCAGTATTTTGTATATATATAGGTATCTCTATACTATGTAACTCACTCATTCTATAAATAAAAGCATCATTTTCTTCTCTCATTTCACATGGTATCGTAGTCATGAAAGGCCTGGGTTAGGTTTGTTGTATCTTTCAACTCCGACCCATCAAGTGAGGATCTCTTCCACCACTCCACCTTCATCACAAGAAACACTCCGAATCCTCTTTCCGGCCGCCGAACACCTCGTCATTGTCAAAAAATTTTCCATGACAATCTCAACTCCGGGCCAAGAACCACACAAGGATCGCATGACCGATCTATCTTATGGCGTCGTAAGGTCAACGACAAGTCAGCTTACATGCATCATTTCTCCGCCGACGGGCATCTGCCACGATCTATCTCCTTGTCACCTTGCTTCTCCACTTTGGTGCCAGAAAATGCCATCTGTTCCTACTTTTCTCTCTAGCAACTGTTTTTAAGGCTTTTCATTCACCTGAATCTTATCCCTTTTGTGTTTTCCAACACTCTAGCCACACATTCAAGCCCATAGAGTTGCTGTTACTTTAGAAGTACTAGTTTGCTGGATTCAACACTGCTGGATTTCTCGGCCTCATGGCTACCAAAGGAGCTCATCCACACCTCCGTGATATTCTTGTGCCCAACGAGTATAAGGAGGCACCTCCACTCACCCAGAAGCTAAATCTCGCATCCATTAGTCTGGTCGCCAGACCATAATGTCATGTTTGCCTTTCACATTCATCTCACCCCGGATTCTTTATTCTAGAGCCTCTGACTACATTATGGTAATAAGGATCTTTTTCTTCCCATACTATTACATCACATTTACTCATGATTACTAACTAAGGATCTCAAACTATGGCTAAAGGAATCTGCCTAACGTGTCCTCTTCCATCCATACCTTTACTTTTGTCCTTTATGTTTCGATTCTCCTTAACTGCTTACTATTACCGCAAGTTGACTCGTGACCTTAATTGTTAATTTATCTTATGATAATTCTATCACATTGCAGGACCTGAGTACAGGGAGGACGATTGGCATAGGACGTAGGAATTCAGTATTCTTTCATCTTAGCCCGCTTCATCTTCCACTCGTCAGACTTCCATGAATTACTCCCTCTCCTTATTCATGGTCACCCCTGTCATCCGAATATTTCCGTTTCGTAATGGTTCCTGTTTTTACTAGTTTGTCCTCACCTGAGGTGTCATGTTAGCTGGGGAAACATTTCTGTGTCTCATTCCCTAAGCGCCTAGATCACCGTACAAAGTCTCATTTCGAGTCATTCACACCGATGTTTTAGGTCCTTCATGTGACTAAGTCTATCCTCAGTTTCGTACTTTGTTACTTTATAGATGATTATTCTCGCTGTGATTGCCATTTTTAATGAAAACTCGAAGGTTATTCATTCTCCAAAAGTTTCATGTTGAAGTTTGAACTCAATTTAATACTTCAATTGTGATCATACTTTAAATGATAATGCCAAGGAATATCTTTCTAGACCATTCTCCTTTTTGTCCTCACATGGGATTATTCATCGCCCTCATGGGCTTACAAATTCTCAACATAATGGAATGGTTAAGCCGCAGAACCGGCCATTTGGTTGAAACTGCTCGCACTCTCCTATTCCATCATAAGGTTCCTCAACGTGAGGGATGCTACCTTAGCCGTTTGTTATTTGATCAATCGTATGTCATCATCTGTCCTACATGATAAAATCCCTCATTCCATTCTTTTTCCAAACCAACCTCTCTTCCTCGCTTCCCTCGTGGTTCTTTGATTTGTGTTTGTTTTCATTTAATATTCTTACTCCAGATAAGACGAAGTTTCAAATAAAGCCACGGCACGTGTCTTTCGACATTTCGGCTTCAAAGAAGGTTATCGCCTTACTCTCCTAATACATCGAAACTTTGTCTCCTCCGATGTCACATTTTAAGAACTCTTCTATGTACCCTCTATCAACCACCTCTCTCTCGCTCCGGTGTTATATCTCTACCTTTCTTTATCCCGTCCAGATACCCATTGTACCTCCTGGGCCACCCCACCTCACTATCAGAGTTTATACTGTCGGCCTCGTGATACCGACACCGTGATTCCTGAACCGACCATCTCCTATGGCACCCTCCTCCACGACAATCGGTCTTGTCGCTTCCCGCCGATCTTCCTGATTGGCTATCTTAAAGGTACTTTCGACTTATCATCGCTATCTTCTCCATATCAGCTTTGTTTCACCTCGTTTTTCTTTCCATTCCACAAACTCGTGCATGAGGCCTCATCCTATCCGCACTAGAAACATGTTATAGTTGAGGAAATGGTCAGCTTCACTTTCTAAGCACTGAGGACCTAGTTACTTTATCTGCTGACAAAACACATGTTGGATGTCGTTGGGTGTATATAGTGAAGATTGGCCTCAAGGGTCGAGTGGATCGTCTTAAGGCTCAGTTAGTTGCAAAGGGGTACACTCAGGTCTATGTTTCCGACTACTATGACACCTTTCCCCACTTCACTATGATTGCCTGTCGCCTCCTATCTATGGCTACTATGCAATCTTGGCCTTTGTATCAATTGGACATAAAAAATGCCTTCTTACATGGCGACCTAGCAGAGGAGATCTATATGGAGCAATCCAATTGGTTTGTCGCTCGTGGGAGTCCTGGATTGGTATGTGCTACAATCGCCATTATATGGCTTAAAGCAAATTCCTCGAGCTCGGGTTTGGTCGGTTTAGTTTCGTGGTTCAAGAGCTTGGTATGACTTTGGTGTACAAAGAGACACTTGGTTTTCTACCATCATACGAGTTCAAGGGTGAATTTATTTGGTTGTTTAGACAGACATTGTTATCATGGGCAACAGATCGATGGTATTCGGGTATTAAAAACAACATTTCTTCTCAAACACTTCAGACAAAGGACTCAAAATCAAGTGATATTTTCTAGGATTGAGATAAACAAATCTAAATTGGTTATAAATCAGAGAAAGTATGCCTTGGAAATATTAGAAGAGACAGGTATGCTAGATTGCAAACATGTAGACACTCCTATGGATCCGAATGTCAAGCTCTGACCAGGACAGGGGGAGCCTCTACGTGATCCAAGGAGATATCGACGACTTATGGGAAAACTAAATCATCTCACCATCACCCGACCAAACATTTCTTTTCCGATGAGTGTTGTTAGTCGGTTCTTACAATGACCATGTGATAGCCACTGGGATGTTGTGATTCATATCCTTTGTTATATTAAGGGAACACTGCGCTGGGCGTGTTATATGAAAACAGAGGCAGTCACACCTGTGATCAGTTTGACATCAGAGTGTGAACCGGGCAGTTTTTACTCGCAATAGACACTCCACTTCCGGGCATTGTGTATTTATCAGAAACCTAAGATTCCGGGAAGAGGAAGAAACAAAGATGTTGTAGTCATATCAAGTGTTGAGTTGCACACGAGCTGGCTTTGGCGACATGTGAGCTCGCTTTAATACCCTAGATATTCTTGGTTTATCTCCTACTTTCAGACATTATCCTCCCGCCTTTTACACTTTATTTTTTTCCTTTTGTTCCATTATTTTGTATATATATATGTCTTTGACATTATATAACTCACTATTCATTAAGAAGAAAAGTATTCTTTCTTCTCTCGCTTCACAAAAAGAAAGCTCATCCGGTTAAATGGGATGTGGGGTGTCGAAAAGGGCAAGGAGGCTTAGTATTAAGAAAAATTGACTATTTTGGAACAAAGTCCTTCGAAAATGGACTTTCAGATTTGCTTCCTGACTAGATTGCACTTGAAAGGTTAACATGTTTCAGTATGGGAAAGACGACCTGGTCGGGTAGTCGAGGCCCTAGCCTTTAGGTGTGAGCTTTTTTGGAAGGAAATTCTTAAAGAATCAAGTTAGGTTTGGGAAAACTTGAAATTTTTATTATTGAGAATGGTACCATAATAAGCTTTTGAATGGATCATTGGTGTGGATCTTCTTCTCTCAATCTTTCCTTTCCAACTCTATTCGATATCGCGGTAAATAAGCTTGATATTGTGGCGTATGCTCAGATCAAACTGGTTAGTAATGGCAAAATTTAAGCCTTAATTTTGTAAGAGCCTTGATTTGTTTCAGAATTTAAATGTCTAACGTAAAAAGGGTCACAAGCCGAAATGGATAAAATCTCTTGGAAAGGGGCTATGTGTGCTAGTTTTTCGATAAAAGGACACTTATAAACGCTGATTTCAAGAACAATATCTTTGTTTCTACTTCCGGCATTTTGGGGCGCCTCATGTCTCCAACTAGTAAAGATTTTTGCGTGTAGTTCTTTGGTTAAACCTCAGACAAGTTAAAAGAAGGGGGTGGCATCTTCCCAACAAATTTATTTAACTATGTACAACTCCGCCCGCAGGAGTCAGTCCATCACAACTGTTGCATTTTTCTAGTGCTCGAATTTCTGTGGGAGATCATCTTCTCTCTAGTAGGAGTCTCTTAGGTCTTCCCCAAGGGTCAAGGAAGCTTTACTCAGTTTGAAGGGTTCTTTTGTGAGCAAAAAGAGGTTAAAGATTTGGAAGTCTGTTCCCCTGTGCATTTTTTGGACAGTTTGGAAGGAGAGAAACATATAGCTTTTAGGAATGGGTCTTTAGTTGTACAGAGGTTAAAAGCATTATTTTTTATATAATTTGTAGAGTTGGAATAGTTTGTACATATGTGAAGAGATCTCATCACTTATAGGTTTTTTGGAATGGTTGGCCCTGTCAGGGGTTGGTGCCTTGCTTTGCTTGTCCCTTTGCTTTTTGGTTGTTATGTTGCTTCGTTTATCAATCAAAAAAAAAGCCCAATGTGAGGACCCTGCCGCACATTGCTTCCCATGCCACCAAAAAAAAATTCATTGATGGTACCGAAGAACTCCAAACAGTGCCAAAAGGAAATGCTTCATCTAACCTTCCACATGAAAAGAGTGAAAGACTTAGCTATGAATTGTTACTTCTTCACACTCAGTCAAAACCAAATTATCATCCATGATACTCATAATTATCGGCTCATGCAGCCTCCAAAAGGCTTTCACTCCCTCCAACTTCCAATCATGAAACCATTTTATGAACCCAGGGTTCCAACTACCCCCTTCCAGATGTCAACAACCAATGCATCTTAGCAATAGAGAAGAGCTCCAGAAATAATTCCCTCAGGGAAAAGTCCCCCACCTTCCATCCTTCCGACGTTTCACTCTAATCCCACGGCCCACCTGATATCAATTTTACCCTTAAAAACCTTCTGCTCGCTCCTAATTGTTTTCCGCAACCCTACCCCATAACCATCCCGCACTCATCTAGGACTCAGCTATTACGGTTGCTTCTCCAGAAAGTTCTGATACACATATGAGGGAAGGACCTATATTCTGACTACAACTAGAAAAAAAAGCACAATAATTGTAGTTGTAAGTCAACATCAGAATTTGAATTAAAGTTGTATAAATTCACTCAAGTTTATGGAGGAATATCCAAAGGTGGTTGAGAAACTCATCCTTTGAACCAGATGATTGATACACCTTTTCTTCACTTTTCATTAAGGGTGGAACAGGTATCAGTTAAGGATGTAATTTAGTGTGCCCTACTCCTACAATGACCCTGCATGGGATAATGATGCCAAAAATCCTCACGATTGATCAACAGGCAAAGAGGAGCTGATCCCAAGAAAATTCCATAAAACATGTACTTATGAAACTCAACAACAATCAAACTAAAAGATAAAACACCAAAGAGAAAACTGAAGGACTACCATTATACAGAATAATATCATCACCTAGCAACAAAAATTTATCAGCACAAACTCACTAATGAACATTAAGCATCACAAAGGCTACTGATGAAGCTTAGGTTAATCTTAATCCTCTGATTAATCCCAACTTTGTTCATAAGAACAATTGTAAAGAGAAGAAGTGTATCGTGGACCAGGCGCCCAATAGACCATATATTGACACATGAAGCTTATATATGTAAATAAAGTCCGAAAAAGTATCTAAAAACCTAACTATGTCAAATGGAAACAAATGAAATATTTGTTTCAGCAAGTTTTTTTTTAAAGAAAAGTAGAGAAGATCTAGATCTAGCTAATTTCTATCAGGTCATTTATATTTGATGTTTTCGTGTATATCTAGCAACGGACGTTTTAACACCTGAAGTAATCTGCAAGGTCAAGTTTGTCTCTATGATAATGTCATTAATTCGAACAAGTAATCCTCAATCTTTCCAGCATCACTACAACCTCAAGATGTGTTTGATAGTCACAGAAAATATAACAAAATGCATAAATGAAAGAAATATCAGGGGGAAATGATGAGGGCATAAACAAGACCTCCTTAAAAATATAAAAAGATCATAATGATAAGTTAAAATAAAATGTGACAAAAAATCTACAACTTCAAAACAAGCTGGACATTAACTTTAACAATCTCTTTATGTTTATAAAGAGAAGTAAGTTTTATTACTTATGTCAAAAGCAACTGGTCCACATTTGTGCACGTGTGATACGTTAGAAGTGAAGTAAGTGCGCAAAACTTATGTAAGTTTCAACAAAAAAGATATCAGAGTCATTATACTGAGAAATTTGAAACCTTTGGGAACTTTGCAGATCGATCCAAGAAAACATGCAGCTTCACTTCAGTGTTGGCCGGAGAAATTTTGATTCTAAAGTCATCATTCTCAATTTCCCGGTGCCACACAAAATAAGGCAAACAGAAGCATCCTACAGCACTCTTTCACCAAAGGCTGGGTGACACCAGCTATGCATGAATTCAGCCAATCACGAATAAGGCAAGCTATATGAAGTAACCAGTATCAGCTAAAGAAGCTAGAATCAAACTGGAGACCAGCACCAAAGTCACCTGTTCTGATTTAATAGTGCACATCCAACCACAGGACAATCACTTTTCTTCAGCTTGGTGAGTACTCTCACAATTTTAACATGTCAATCAAAACCAGTCTTCATAGGGTAAGCAATTACTAACAGAGAGGAGCACCAAGAGGAAAAGAGTTTCAACAAAAATCCTTCTAAACTTGGGAATAACACATTCTATTGCCATCCAATCACTCCAAACCTAAGCTTTGCATGGAAGAATAAATCTTTAATTCCTATCATAGGTTCTAACAGAAAATGAGCATCCAGTCATGCAGCTCATGTATCCAACTGCAATATTTGCTAAAGCCTGTCTTACTCCAAGGCATAAATTACCATAGTAATTTCAGTATACCTCTGTTTCCCCAACCAATTTCACAACCACCTTCAGTACAAAACAGGTCGCTAGATAATGTCTAACTTGTTCCTCCCGTGGTTTTTAGAGATGTGCTCAGTGCTCATTGTAGCCTCGTTAAGCCCGTACTGCCACCAAATCCATTTAGTCATGTATTTGGATTAAGAGCCACAATTCCAGAAAACCCTCCATTCTTGTGTACACAGAAGTGATCTTCCAGTTAACAAGTAATATCATTTAAATATTCTAAAGATGCTTTTCACTAGTTGAATCTTCCCAAATGGAACTTGAAAACGGAGAAAAGAAGAAATCTATGTGGTGTTAAAGAACAATACTGATGAAAATCACTTCCTCCTTTCTTTGATGGATATTTCTTTTTCTAACAACTCATCAAAATTGCCAATGGATATAGAACTGCAGCCTGGCTCAAATGGTGCCAAGTGAAGATTGAGCATAATTAGTCCTCCCTGACCAGGAATGTCCTCTAATCTGCCAACTTAACACTATCCTTGCTCCAGCCATCCTGCTCATTATTTGGCTAATCTGCAACTCTGAAACTGGAATAAAGCACCTAAGAAACATACTTCTAGTTCCACAGACCATGGACAAGATGCATTGCAACCTCAAATCAAGACCCTCATGGTTTTTAATACATTGAAAGATTACTTAAGTAAAAAAGTATGAGAAAACAGATGGGAAAATGAGGATGGCTCAAAAGCATTAGTGCAAACATTGAACCTACATGATTAAACCTAAATAATATGTGTCAAATCTGTGTCCTAAGTTTTCTAAATGATACAAGAGTCAAAAAACAACAGGTTGTTAGCACACACCCATATGACAAGTGAAGGACATACTCCAGATAAGGAGCATGTCATGGTAGAGAGGCGGAAGATAACAGCAACACCACAAGGTCTACAAGAAAACAGATACATGCCAAGTGACCCCAGAATGAAGCCAAAGATTTAGATTTCAGTCAGACAAATTAAGTCCATCATCCTTTAGTTTCTCACTTAACACCTTGTGCCAGGCGCCTCAATCACAGATGATATTCCAGAACATCATACTCTGCTAGAAATTACACATTCAGGGCAAAACAACATAAAAACAGATGAAAAGAATAAAAAGAATAGGCATGAGCTGGAACCATTCATCCCAAATAAAATTAAACATCACAGGTATAAAGCTTGAATATAGACAACTTCAAAGCATGCTGTACAAAAAGAGCATATTGCAAGCATATCAATATTTTAAAAAATAATTGCATAACCACAACAGCAGAATAAATAAACTGAAACATGATCCATGCCTTGGAAAGCCCAATGAAATCAAGTGGGCAAAAACTGAGGAAAGTCAACCGAGATGATCCAAGGTCAAATGAAATTATCGACCAAGTAGTTACAACAACACTAAAAAGACTCAATTTCAACAGGTAGAACAATGTTAAGTACAAACTTGAAAATTCATCAGTTGAGAAAAGTTTGTGTTCTCCAACAGTCGAGCCACAGTTCCTATTTTCACAGCTAGCGTTAAACCCATTCAAGTTTTTGAAAATGTTTTATCTTAATGTTCGCAGGGATTCCACCTCTTAACTTCTTCAGTAAACATTCATACAATTGAAGTTCTAAACTACAAGATGATTGTGAAGTTAAGGCTTGAAACGGTAGCAGAACAATAAGATCAACTTTGTGTATATGAGTGTAAAATTAAGATGAATCACTGTAAATGAGCAGTTAATCAAGATGAATTTGTATACATGAGCAGTTAACCATGACAAATTCGTGTATATAAGCCTAAGTATAACAGACATGAAAAGGCATTGTTAACTATTGAGTTCTTGAATGCCGATCCCACACCTCCCACTCATTTGTTCATGTCGCACCACTCACAATGGCTCAGACTTTGGTACGCTTTCTAACTTTCATGCTAAGAAGGAAAAGATCAATAGAAGATTTGCTACTTAGAAAAGGCAATATTTGTCTAAAGGAACAATAATATCCTTCCTACCATTTACTTCATATCTTTTATTTCTATTTCCCAAGTATCGAAGATTATGATAACGACAATTCAGGGAGTTTCTTTCTTTCCCCTTTTTCCTTTTTCTGTTTATTCTTTTTTATAAATTTTTTTATAGGTAAGAAAGAGAATATATTACAAATTGACACCAAAGAAATGCCTCAAGGTATACACTACTATACAAAAGTGCTCAACAACATTCACAATAAAAAAAAAAACTCAACTCCCGATGAGCCCTCTCTAATTTACAAAATCTACAAAAGTGTGAGTTCTTGGAACTATAAACAAATTTGACCACTCCCAAAGATTACAAAGAAAAGTCTGTTTGAGTCTTTGGATAGATTGCCCTTTATCATTAAAAGCTTTGTCATTTCTTTCCATCCAAATCGTCCAAAAAAGGCAAAGAGGAGCAGCAAGCCAAACTTTTCTCCTCCCTTTTTTCTCACAAATATCCCATGCCAACTGATAACAAACTTCACTCATGGCGGGTAAAACCCAACTCATTTCAAACAGATACAAAAGAGAAGATGACATAAAATCTGACCCGTGACATATGTTAAAGGAAGAGATCAATTGACTCTTCCTCCTTGAAGCATAAGAAGCATCTATTAACCATTGACCACCCTCTTCTCTTCAACAGATCCAAGGTTAGAACTTTATCCCAATTTGCCTCCCAAGCAAAGAAACTCCCTTTAGGCGACACCCAAGAATTCCATATGACTTTTGCAGAGAAAGACAAATCACCTCCCTGCTCCAAAGCCTAATAGTGACTTGAACAGGCGTACCTCACTCTTTCCCTCCCTTCCACACCAACTTGTCCTCTTCCTCACTTTTACCTCCACCCTTGCACCTGAATAAGACTTGCAACTATTTTCATTTCCCAATCATTGATCCTCCTACAAAACCAAGGAACCCAACAACCCCCATTCAATGGGCTCCAAACATCTGCCACCAAAGCATCGTTAGACTCGGCAATGTCAAAGAAAGAAAGGAACAACATTCTCAGAGGTTCCTCACTGCACCATTTATTTAGCCAAAATCTCGCCCTTCTTCAATTGCACACAAAGAAATTCACTCTACTTCCCAACAAATTCCAATCCATCCTTAATACTTTCCAAACGCTCACCCCATAACTACCTCTAATCTTTTTGGATCTCCACCCTCCCTCCTCCTCCCCATACTCCTCACATATGAATTTCTTCCAAAGGGCTTCCCTTTCCACTGCAAACCGCCAACTCCACTTATACAACAACACTTTATAAGAAGCTTCAAGTCCCTTACCTCCAATTCCCCCTTTCCCTTGCCACAGCATCTCTCTTTTTTTATAAATTGAGAGTTTCTTTTTTTCGTTCTCCTTTTCCTTTTTCCCCCTTTTTCTTTCCTTTTCTTGGGCTAAGGAAAAGTAATCATTTTGGTTAAGAGGTTGACGATGTTTTCTAACCAGTCAAAGGGTTGTTGAGCATTAAGAGACATTCAGAGCTTAAATAAGGCACTATTAGGTGAAAAGTTGAGGTGTTTTGATATAGAGCTGGACAGCTTGTGGGAAAGGAAAATTTTGGGAAAGTATGGGGAATGGGAGACGGAGGCTTTTAGAGAAGAGAGGACTCTTGTTTGGGACTCCAGATGGTCATTAGAAGAGGATAGCTGGTCTTTTCTCAAAAAAAAAAGGTAGGATGGGGTTATGGGAAGTTCTAGGTCCGAGTCCCGATGTATATAGAAAAAAAAAGGAGAAAAACCATTTAACTATCAAAAAAAATATAGCTGGTCTTTTCTGCCAAGGAATAAGTATCATGGTGGGCAATTATCACAAGATAGCCAATGGTAGAAAGAAAAAGAAATCGATCAAACCTTTGTTATATGAGGATGGAGTCATATTTGACAACCAAGACAATACATCAAAGAAGATCTTAAAGTTCTCTGGCAAACTTTTTACAATAGTTCAAATTAAGATTCTTGGAGGTCTAAAGGTTTGGATCGGTGCCCCTATACCAGAGGTGAGTGCTAGCAGTTTGGAGAAGCTACCGCAATATTTTAACAACTTTCACATGAATATTTTAATCAGAAAGCTCCCACTCAAACCCAAACTCAGAATCATGAATTACTTGGCAATGCCAGAAAGACATCCATTACATGACAAATTCAAACTTCACAGCCGAGCAACTGGGATATCAAACCTCAAAGGCATCTATCATTTTTTAGACCACTTTCTATCATGCCATCACATGATTTCTCAGTCATGGGAAAGAGAAAGAATTATGAAAATAATGATCATGAACATGATGATGAAGGAAACTCCTTAGGAATATCACAGAAGAAATTAATACCTGTGCCGCTATTTGAAAGACCACAACTGGAGTAATCATATCCCTGTATGCCTCAATCTGTATATCACAAATGCAGGAGAATATTATCTATCTACAGTAAGAAATGTAAGCTGCCAAAAAATTAAATTTTCTTCCCCTGTAATATAATACCTGGTGAACAATTGTTCGAAGAACAGTCATCGGCATGAGGCTGTTTTGCAACCATCCGGCCCAGCTGCTTCAGGTTTTCCTTTGCAAGCCGTTTCAAGATCCTTCTAGTATCCAACTGTAAAAAGGAATAACATAGATACACTTAAGCCTTACAGCCCAAGCATGCAACAAAGATACAGCGCGGGAATGATATCCATGTAATAAAGGAAATCATTATACCTTGGCTGTCTGCTCTGCAGACAAAAACCACTGGAATGCGCCATCATCTTTTTCCCATTCACCATAACCGATACCGCACCTAAGCATCCAAGATCCATCAAGCCAGATTGACCAATCGTAACTAAAAAATTTCTCAATTGAAGTATCAAATAGCTTGATGTAGTAATGCCAACCTCATAAGGGAGGAGATTCATTACTTCCCAAATCTCCTGGCAAACCGCTGGATTTGCGGGAATCAATTGTAAAGAAGGAAGTAGACATGTTCCTAGGGCTTCAATTCCCCACCAGGCTTCCTTTAGGTGCAAACGAGGATTGTATGCTGCATCACCACTTCGTACAAGCTCAACAGCAGACAGGTAGTAACCTCTCAATACTCGACAAACCTGCTTATGAAGAAACCAAAAACACATAACAATGCTGTGACAATAATAACAATAATTTAAAGTCAAATTACAGCTTATAATAAAGCTCTTTCAAGTCTAATTTTCCAACGATTTGTTTGGAAAAAAATTTGGGTAGATTGAAGTGAAGAACATTTCAAGTCTTAAACTAAAGTTCTTTGTAAACTAGAGCTGGTGGTATGCAAATGAAAAAAGGGGTTCTTGGGTTGAGGTCATAAGAGGAAATATGAGAGGAAGAGGGGGGCTGGAGCTTTGTATCATGCAAAAGAAGTTTGGGTGGGGATGTTTGAGTATGCAGCAACAGGATGCTAGAATCCACTTTCATCAGGTTGTTCAATGATTGGGAGATGGAGGAGGCTGAGACTTTTGTTTCGTTTCAAGGGAAGAAAAAAAAGGGTTGGAAGATACAGCTGTGAAGGTCAAGAAATGGTGCGTTTCGCTAAGCTTTTATAAGATGTTGGAGCAAAGGCCGTCTGTCTCTTTCCCTTGGAAGTGTATATGGAGGAACTGTGCGCAGCCAAAGATATGTATTTCATGTGGGAAGCAACTTGTGGAAAGATCTTAACGTTAGATCAATTGAAGAGGAGAGGATTGGCCTTTGCAAATAAATTTTTTCTTAGTCAAGAGTGGGAGGAGACGGTTGATCACCTTCTCCTTCATTGCACAAAACAAGAGTGCTTGGGACCTACTTTCTCTGCCTTTCTGGAGTTTCGGTTCATATCCTCCGGTGCAAGACACCCTTTGGAGAGGTCTTTGTTGCTAAGGATCAAGAAGAGCTTAGCAATGTGCCCTTTGTGCATTTTGGGCAGTTTGGAAAACTAAGATTGGGTATTGTTTTTAAGAACTTAAGCCTTTCTTTACAAAAGTTAAAGCATTTTTTTTGTGCATCCTCTTGGCCAAAGACCAAGTTTGCTACATGCCCTCGAATCTTTTGCATTTTAGTGATTGGGTGAGAGCGAATTGAGTTGGGTGGGGTTTTGTACATGCTTTGTGTTCGTCTTCTTGTAAGGGGATGAGTATTTCTTTTAGAGCCCTTGGGCTCGCCTCTTCGGCGCCTTTCTTTTATCTTTCGCCAATCAAAAATAATACTAATAACAATGTGTTAAAACAAAATAATGCACCTTCTGCAGCAATATAGCATCACGGAGAAATAAGGTCCAACACAAGCAAGCATCTGAAAAGTTCTTCTTTAGAAGGTCAATGAAGGACCTATTGACTGATGAGTTTGTTGTCCCATGAAATCAGAACCAGATGAGGACAACTCAAGCTTTCAAGAGATGTGCTTGACGAACAATATCATACGCTGAAGAGATTGGATTTTTTCAATAAGCCTGACATGCCACAAGGTCATTAAGATAAATCAATGCACTTCTCATACCAATTTTAGACTTGTCTGAAAAGACAAAATTAGAATGCACAAAAGTGCTTGAACTTCACATCGAGCAATTTTATATGCCCAGGCCAACACAAGAACTCCACACTCTTAGACCTACACACCCACAAGTACATGGAAAACTATTATAACTAGATTCACCAGAAAAAGGAAAATATAATAATGAGATTTACCTTAAGCCATCACAAATTTGAATATGTGCCACTGGATTAAGAGGTAAAGACGATCAAATAGTATATGAGAATGGTACCTGACAAAGACAGAAATCATACAAAAGAAGATAACTTAAAAAAAGTTCAAAAATATTCACTTCTTAAATTAATATCGGAAAGACCAAAACAATACAAAAATAAGGTTCCAAATAGGCTTAATCAATGTTGGTGATCTATAAGACAAGCATAGAGCTCTGACATGAAACAGCACGATTTAAGTATGGAAGATTGATTAACTCTTTATTAGAAGATACAAAGAGGTGGTAAAATTGAAGTGATATTCAACTGTCTGGCCATTATAGAACTTTCTCAGGCCCTCATACGGTGCCCATTTTTTATCAAATACATACAGTTTAGTGCTGTAAAATTATAACTATAAAGCCCTGTCCATTGCAAACAGCAAGTGAATCTGGTAAGAACTACATAGGTCTGGGTGGCGCATCAAGTAAAATCTAAAGAATACCTTCAGATGGCAATTTCAGAAACTAGATAGGTATTGTATACTGCAAAATAAAATCTAAAGAACACCTTCAGACGGAAATTTTGATCACAATTGCCAATAAGTATAATATAATCATAAAGATTTGACATCAATAAGATGCTAAAAATCATTCAAAAGATACTTGAGGAAGATACACATTCAGACTGTAGTATCTTATGAATATATTTATATCTTGTATTGTATGAACAGTAATACTTCTTTAATACAGTTCAGAATATGAATAAAGGTAATTGTTGTTGATCAACTGAAGGTATCCCATGTACAGATAAATTAAAGCAACACTTTGTAATTTGTCACAATACACTGAGGCTGGATATAGTCACAATAATAATCTCTTGCTGTACTCAAGTCATGATTCCAATCAGTAACTAACTTACCAGTCATCTACAGCAAGAAATCCTGTCAGCAAACCCAAAGTCTGATTATTTTCAAGCTCTGAAGAACGCTCTCCAACAGCCTCAGTTTCCATGTCCAAAGGAGCAAAAAGATCTATGGTGACATCTCCTTGTTTCATCCTCCATGAGATCCTTTCCAGTGGCAGCAAGGTTTATTTGGGCCACTTTATAGCCTGACAGAGTAAAATGAAAAACAAGCTAAAAACAAAGGTGCAAAGCATAAGTTATAAATTTTTTTAGATAAGTAAAAAAGTATAATAAAAAAAAAGAGGCATCAAAGTATTGGCCCAAGAAATACAAGAGGAAACACTCACCCCCTTTACTAGAACCAAAACCATAAAAGAAAATGATATACAAAAAATATCCTACTCTCATCAGAGCCCACCCAACCAATGAATTGGACTAAAATAGAAGGACTATCCACTAGAACATTTTGGTTTCCAACCAAAGAAGATATACAAATAAGTCGATGTTTTGTATGGATAGCACCTCATCCCTAAAATAATTGTTCATTCTTGCCTTGCAAAGGACCAAAAGATACAAAAGGATCCCAATTTAAAAAACTCTTCTTTGTTCCTTACCAATAAAAGACCCATTCTAACCCAAAACGGTAGCTCAAACCGAGGAGGGGTTCACCCATGATACACAAAAGAGAGAGAGAGAGAGCACTCAAATAAATATCCTTTGTCTTTGCACGATGGAGAAGAAGATGATCCACAATCTCCTCTCACTTTTTGCACAAAAAACATTTATCAATAAGGGTAAAATCTCTTTTCTACGGTTGGTCTTACATTAAAATCTTGCCCCAAGTTGACTCCCAAGCAAAGAAGCACAATTGTGGTTGCCACACAATGACTAAAAAACTCTCCGTAGGAAAAAAAATAGAGGGTCTTAAATCTAGTCTTTGTCCATAGACTTGATTGAAAAATCCACCATATATTGTCTCCATCTACCACACTTTATATTGTCCATCTCCACAAACATTTTATTTTCACATAACCATAAATAAAGAGTCTCTCCACATCTCCATCTCTCAATCATTAATAAGTCTAGTAAAAAAGAGGGTTTCAACAACCTCACTATCCGCCCACCTAAACACCCCGCCCAAGCTTCCTCGAACAAGCAATGGCGACAAAGAAGGGAAAGAAAGATATAAGTAGGTGTCCCACACTAACTATCCTTCCAAAATTTAATTTCTTTGACCATTTGCCACTACAAAGGAGAGTCTACTACTAACCAAATGCCACCCCTATCGATTTCCCTAACACCGCCCCCAAACCCCTCCCTTATGACGAAGTGCACTCCCTCCAAAAATTCCAAGCAAACAATTGTTCACTTAACTAAGTATGGCATATGATCCAATGAACCACCTTCCCAAAGAAAATCTCTCTAAATCTTTCAAAGTTTTGCTTACCTTCCGACAAGCAGTGATAGACATGAAATAAAGAGGCAAACTCAACAACATGCTTCTGTGTGATCCTCCCACCCTAGGAAATATGTCTTTTCCACAAAGTCAATATCTATCGAAACTGCTCCTCAACATCATCCCAAAAAACCACAGACTTATAGTGAGCACCAAAAGGCATTACTAGGTAGTAGATAGGAAGCTTCCTACCTTGCATCCAAAAGGTAATAAAGAGCCTAAAAAACTCGTGGGAGTTCCATTAAACAACCCAGAACAACTCGCTCTAGAAATA
This sequence comes from Tetrastigma voinierianum, assembly GCA_016808115.1. NCBI lineage: Eukaryota > Viridiplantae > Streptophyta > Magnoliopsida > Vitales > Vitaceae > Tetrastigma > Tetrastigma voinierianum. The sequence continues at coordinate 7,296 of JAEQBH010001213.1, read as the reverse complement.
CCCACTTTATCCACATCACTACTTCTCCTCAAGCCCATCTTTTCCAACATTGAGCAAAGAAAGGACCACTCCACATAATATACATCAAGCTTGCAAAAAATAGCCCCCTTATTTCCTTCCTAGAATCAAGTCAACCTTTGATGAAGGCATTTTGAGCCTTGGAGATCACCTAAGCCAACACCCTTGATAGAACAACCCTAAAAAGTGAAGGCACAAAACTAGCAATTTCCTATAAAACTGTGAAATGAGAGAAGAAAATAATACTTTTCTTTTATTGAATGAGTGAGTTACATAGTATAGAGACACCTATATATATACAAAATAATGGAACAAAGAATAAACAAAATAAAGTGTAAAAGGAAGGAGTGATAATGTGTACAAAAAAATGTAAGTGAGATAAACCAAAGAATATCTAGAGACATTTTTTTATTCTCAACACTCCCCTCAGTTTCTGAAAGATATGTGTCAAATGCACCAAGTTTGTTACAAACGATTTAATTCTGTAGACCTCCGAGTAGGGATTTCAAGTGGCTCCGCTTAGCTGGTCACTCGAGTCGACAAACTAAGAAATACGCATCCCGACGCAATCTTCTCTCTGATGAAGTAACAATCCACTTCAATATGCTTGGTCCTCTCATGAAAGACCGGGTTGGATGAGATGTGGAGAGCAACTTGATTATCATATATTAGCTTTATTTGTTCATCCTTCCCAAATCTTAGCTCCTAAAGATAACTTAACCATATGAGTTCACATGTCGCCAAAGCCATAGCTCAATATTCAATATGAGTTCACATGTAGCCATATGAGTTCACTTCAATATGCTTCATCCTCCTGCTGAAAGACTGGTCGATGAGATGTGAGAAAGAACTCTGATTATCATATATTACCTTTCCACATTTGTTCATCCTTCCCAAATCTTAGCTCTCGAAGATGCTCTAAACTATACGTAGTTCACATGTCGCTGCAAAAGTCATAGCTCAATATTCTGCTTCAACACTTGATATGACTACGATCAAAATACTTCCAGAACACGAATATACTTAATTTGATTTTACTTAAATATCTGAAAATATCGCGATATTTTTACAAAAATATCGCCTATCAAAATTTTCATATTTTAATTATATGTATTTATAAGAAATTATTCATATCTTAATTAAGTAGATTAAAATTAAATGATTAGTAATTATTAAATTAAATATGTTATATTTAATATATATCGATATTATTATGTTTAAGAGATATTATTTATTTGTTTTTGTTATTATTATAAATATTATGTAGATAATGAGGAGATTCAAAATATTATATATTATAATTTTAAATTTTAAATGATATTATTTTACTTCTTTTCTTTTTCAAATTAATATTTGATTTAAAATATTTATAAGTTATAATGTAAAATAAAATAAAATAAAATATTATAATCGATGGTGGTAGTGACATAACAAATAAATAATAAGAGAATATAATAAAATTTGCACTATATATAACAAGTGCAATGAATGGCTATGGTTTGAGGGTGTCACTTCCGTGCATTTTCGTGGGTTCGAAACCTCCGCACTCGAGATTTTTGGAGTCAAAGAACAAAAGGAAAAAACAGGGAAAAAATGAAAATTTCGGGGAAATATCGGAAAATTTCGGGAAATATCGGAAAATTTCTGAAAAAATCGGAAAATGTCGGAAAAATCGGGAAAAATCGGAAAATCGAAATTTCGGTGGAGATATTTTATCGATCTCCACCGAAAACCGAAATTTCGCCAATATTTCGGCCGAAATTTCCGACATTTTGTTCCCTGGATATGGCTACAACATCTTGTTTCTTCCTCTTCCAGGATACTAGGTTTCCACCAATAAATACACACAACAATCTTAAGTGAAGCTGCCTATCCATAAACTCCGCCTACCGCATCAAATTATCCAACAATCTAGGTGTGACCTATGTTTTCATATAACACACCTTGGCCTGGTGTTCCCTTAATATAACAAAGGATACGAATCACAACATCCCAATGGCTATTACATGGTCATTACAAGAACTAGCTAACAACACTCACCGGAAAGGAAATGTTTGGTCGGGTGATGGTTTAGTTTTCCCATAAGTCGTCGATATTCGATCACGAAAGGCTCTCGTCTGCAATGAAATACATTCGGATCCATAGAGGTCTATAAGTTTGCAATCTAACATACCATCTCTTCTAATATTTCCAAGGCATACTTTCTCCGATTCATAACTATTAATTTATTTTGGGGATTGAGCCTATCTCAATCCCTAGAAAATACTTGAGTTTCCCTAAGTCCTTAGTCTGAAAGTGGCTGAAGAGATGTTGTTTCAGCCTTTGAATACCATACTAATCATTGCCTGTGATAACAATGTCATCCACATAAATAATCAAATAATTTCACTACCTTGAACTCATATGATGGAAAACCGAGGATTCATATACTGAATATACCAAACTCCCGAACCATAGAACTAAACCGCCAAAACCAACGAGATCACAAACATATAATGAGCGCTGTAGCCTTGCCATACCAATCCGTGACTTCGAGCTTATGTTCCAAGTGGTTGCTCCATATAAACCTCCTCTGCCAGGTAGCCATGTAAGAAGGCATTTTTTATGTCCAACTGATACAAAGGCTAAGATTGCATAGCAGCCATAGATAGGAGAAGATGAACAAAGGCAATCTTGGCGACAAGGGAAAAGGTATCATAGTAGTCGGAAACATAGACCTGAGTGTACCCCTTTGCAACTAACCGAGCCTTAAGACGATCCACTCGACCATCGGGGTCAATCTTCACTATATACATCCAACAAGTGTTTTGTCACAGATAAAGTAACTCTGCATCAAGTGCCACTAGAGTGTAGACTACCATTTCAACCATAGCATGTTTCTAGTCCGATGGGATAGAGCTCAAGTGCATAATTTTTGGAACACAAAGAAAAGACAAGGTGGAAACAAAGGCAAACTTTGGGGAAGATAAACGATGATAAGTCAGGAAATTATAAATAAGATGGGGGTTACGAGAGGAACGAGTACCTTTCCAAATGGCAAATGGAAGATCAACGAGAAACAAACACACCGGAACACTGCGGGTGGAGGGTGTGGGCCATAGAGATGAGTCGGCCTGAGTCTCGGGTGTCGGTGACGCATGACGAGTATAAACCTGCAATGGTCGAAGGGGAGTAGCAGAATGTACAAGTAAGGTATCCGGGACAGGATAAAGAAGGGGTAGAGATATGACATCAAAACTGGGAGGGTGATTGATAGGGAACATAGAAGAGTTCTCAAAAAATGTGACATCGGAGAAGACAAAGTACGGCTGTGTATCAAGAGAGTAACAACGATAATCTCATTGAAGCCCGGAATAACCGAGGAAGACACACTTTGTGGCTTTGGCTGAAAGATTGTCTTGTCCATGAGTAAGAATATGGACAAAACAAACACAACCAAAGACATGTAGGGAAGGTTAAGAGAGGTTAGTTTGAAAAATGGAATGAGGGATTTTATCATATGATGTGATGACTACATACACTGATCAAATAACAAGCTAGCTAAGGTAGCATCCCTAAAAACATCGGGAGAAACCTGCATGATAGAATGCCAAGAGTTAAGTGAGCAGCCTAACCAAATGACGATTGTTGCAGACTCAAATTTCACTCAATTATGTTGAGGAGTGTAAGCGCAATAAGACTGATGAAGAATCCCATGTGAGGACAAAAAATAGAAAAATGGTCCAAAAAGATATTCCTTGGCATTATCACTTCGTACGGTACGAATTGAAGTATTAAATTGAGTTCAAACTTCAGCATGAAACTTTTGGAAAATAGAGACTAACTCAACTCGAGTTTTCATTAAAATGTACTAAATACAACGAATAATCATCTATAATTAACAAAGCACTGAACCCCAACTGTCTTAATTCAAGAAATGTAATGTTGAAGACTTCAAAGACCCCTATCAGCTTAGTGGGAGGCTTGTACAAGATTCTGACAAAAGTGTTAGCCAACAGGATAAAGAGAGTCATGGGTAAGATCATTTCCCAATCTCAATCTGCTTTTGTTGAAGGAAGACAGATCCTAGATGTGGTCCTTATTGCCAATGAAGTCGTGGACTCAATATTGAGAAGAAACGAGAGTGGTCTGGTTTGCAAATTGGATATTGAAAAAGCCTACGATAACATTAGTTGGGAGTTTGTATTACAAGTTATGGATAGTATGAGCTTTGGGAATCGGTAGTTGAGTTGGATAAAGTGGTGCGTCTCCATGGCCTCTTTTTCAGTCCTTTTCAATGGCTCTCTTGCTAGCCTCTTCCAGAGTTCAAGAGGCTTGAGACTGGGAGATCCTATTTCCCCCTACCTTTTCGTGATTGGCATGGAAGCGCTTAGTATGTTGGTAGAGCATGCGGTTGAAAGAAATTTCCTCTCTGGTAGCAAGGTTGCAATCAAGGGAGGGGAGGGGGAGGTCATTTCCCATTTATTTTACGCATATGACACCCTTCTATTATGCGAACCCAACAAAGATCAAATAAAATTTCTAAGCTGGACTCTAATGTGATTTGAAGCGATGTTGGGGCTGAGAATTAACTTAAGCAACAGTGAGATCATTCCGGTAGGGCCAGTTGACAATGTTGACGAGTTAACCTTGGAGCTGAGTTGTGGGATTGGGTCTTTCCCTACCTCGTATCTAAGTCTCCGCCAAGGAGCTCCCCACAAGGCTATAGGGGTTTGACACTCGATTGAAGAAAGGTTTCGGAAGAGGTTGGCCTCATGGAAGATGCAGTATATAACTAAGGCTGGAAGGATTACGCTGATTCGTAGTACTTTGTCTAGCCTTCCAATTTATTACTTATCCCTCTTCTGTATGTCACAAAAGATTTGCACTAGATTGGAGAGAATTCAAAGACAGTTTATGTGGGGTGGGGGCAACCTTGAGAAGAAGCTCCATCTTGTTAAATGGGCCACAATTTGTACATAGAAGAAAAAAGGGGGATTAGGTCTAAGAAACTTCTCCAGGCTAAATAAGGCTCTTTTATGCAAATGGAACTGGAGGTTTGCAAATGAGAGGAATGCCCTCTGGAGAAAGGTTGTGAGTAGCAAATTTGGGGAGACTATCAGTTACACACTCGTGACATCAAAGCGTGGCTGTGTTGGGTTGCATGAAGAAATCAAAAGAATGGCCTCTCTTCCTCCAAAATGTAGCCTTTTCCTTAGGCGATGGAAGGAGGATTAGCTTTTGGAAAGATGTTTGGTGCGATGAGGAGGTGTTGTGTTCTTTATTCCCCTCTATGTTTATCCTGGTATGGTGGCCAATCTATGGAACTATTTTAGGGAGGATGGGGGTTGGTCTCCAACCTTTCTAAGGTCCTTCAATGATTGGGAGATGGAGGAGGTGGAAAGATTCCTCTCCTCTATCCACAAGAAGAAAATCATACCTTGGATTGAGAACAAACTTCTTCTTAAGAGATCCAAGAATCGATAATTTCGCCGAGACCTTGCATGCTGGCTAGACCTCGCCCGAAATTGACTTTCCTTTCCGCCTCGCTCGGGAACTTTATGTTCCTCCGGGGCTCATTAGCTTTTCAATATAGCTTCTCGGGAAAAGGATCACCTCGGATCGCCTTAAACGTCGCTTAAGAGCATCTCTCATAACAGATGTTGCCTTTGTGAAGAGGAGGAAGAGACAATAGACCATCTGTTAATTCACTACAAGATAGTCAGGATGCTTTGGGACCTTTTTTTGACGATAGTTGGGACTAGTTGGGTTTTTCCACACCCTGTAATTCATACATTTTTAGCTTGGCAGGTAAAAACGAAAAACTGGGTCACGCTTCCTTATGCCTTTTTTTGACTTTTACTGAAAGAATAAGGTGGTGTTTGATAACGAGGTCTCCAACGCTCAAAAAATTAAATCTAACTTCTTGATCAATTTGTGGAATTGGGCAAATCTATATAGTGTTGTTAACACGATTTTTTGTAATTTTTTGGCTCGTCAGCGTAGGTAGTGGCCGGGCAACTTTGTCAGGATTGGTGTTCTTCGTTGTGTGCTCCATCCTGCTCCTCTGCTTCACTTCCCGTAATTTAATGGAACCTCTTGGTTCTCTTGATCAATATACTATTTTTTTACCGATCAAAAAAAAAAAAAAAGTATTGGAACCCTAAGGTAGACTTAGTCCGTGAAGGACCCCAAACATCAATGTGGACAAGCTTGAAAAGAGACTTTGTCCGTTGATTTAGGCGCTTAGGGAATGGGACACGAGTATGTTTCCTAAGCTAACATGACTCACGCTCAATTGAAGACAAACTAGAAAAACGAGGAATCATTACACAAAACCGGGAAATATTCAGATGACCAAGGCGACTATGAATAAGGAGAGGAATATCCATGGAAGTGCAAGCAGTGGAAAATGAAGGCGATCTGAGATGAAAGAAGACCTGAAACTCATGTCCAATGCCTGTACTCCGGTCCTGCAATGTGACAGAATTATCAGAAAAGGTAATCAAACAATTAAGGTCACGAGTCAATCCATCGATAAATCGATTAAAAGGAGGAACATAAAGGATGTAAGTAAGGGTATGGAAAGAAGAGATATACAACCGATTCCTTTGGCCATTAAGCCAGCATCCATTACCTAAAGTAACTATGTGTAAAGGTGTGATGTATTAGAAGAAGAAAAGATCTTTATTACTGTGAATATAATCGTAGGCTCCAGTAATCAAGAACTGTGGTCCAAATGAATGCGAAAGGCAAGCGATGACATTGTCGATTCATAAATGCATCTAAATGGATACAAATTTGATGCTTCGAGTGAGGTAGAGGTACTCCTTATATTCATGGGGTGTAAGAATAACTCCCAAAGGTGTAGATGAGCTCCCTTTGAGTTTATTCACAGTGGTCATTGGAGTTCCAAACAAAAATGATGAAAACCTCGATCCTTTGTCAGCCATGAAGCCAGAAAAATCATAAATCATAGTTTTATAGATCCGTGTGAAGGAACACGCCTTTCCGAGAGCACCGACAACTCCTTTGTGAGGTCAAGATGTCGAGATCCTCTAAAAATCAAAGGAGTTATAAGCAAAAATAGGTTTCAAAGTCGCTGAGACAAAAAAGGGCAAAACACACATCCGCAGTGTTTCATATGGAAGGACCAGTTCAGAAGTGCTCGCTCTACAATGGGCGTAGCCTATAGGTGGAGGCTGGCCGAGCGCCCACGTGCCAACACGTGGAGAACACCGTCGAAGAGGAAAACGACGCGTGAGGCGCTACGCTAACCGGGGTTGATGCTAGAGTTTC
>JAEQBH010001212.1:0-95759 GCA_016808115.1 Tetrastigma voinierianum | reverse complement strand
GAGAAATCCATAAATCATATCCCCCACAAAACTTCAAATCCTTATATACACCAAGGATTTAGGTTTACCACCCTGAGATCCTAAATCTAGGTTAGAGAAGTTTCCCCAACCAAACCCTAGAAAAGAACCATTTTATAGTTAATCAAACCAAAACCCTTACTCTTGGGCTCAATCTCCTTTCCTAGTCAGCAACAATGGAAGTGATCCCTGCCATTTTTGAGAGAACCTTCTATGAACTCCGCGGTAATACCTCGTTAATCCTAGGGAAACTCCGCACTGGCCATCGTAGTCAAGCTTGCTCCCAATTTGCCATCGCTTCACTTTCGAGGATCCACATAAATGCCATCACTAGAAATCACATGTCCGAGAAACCCACTCGGGTCCAACCAAAATTCGTATTTATTTAAATCGCATACCACTGTATTGCCTTAAAGTCTCGCAGAACACCAAACCCAAATGTCTCATGTTCCAACTCGCTCTCGAGTACACCAAGATGTCAGCTGGCGAAGACAATGACAAACGTATCTAAGTATGGATGGAAGACCCTGCCTCATTAAGTCCATGAAATAGCTGGGCATCGTGAGTCTAAAGACATCACTAGAAACTCATAACGCCATATCTCGATCCGACGCCGCTCGGAAATGTCCGATCCCTAATCCTTAACTGATGGTACCGCCATCAAGTCAATTCGAGAACACTTTGCACTGAGTCGATCAAGAAATCATCAATCCGGTGGGCAAAGGATATTGGTTACGAATGGTGACCTTATTCTAATTTTCGTAGTCTATACACAAACTTCTAAGTGCCATCAGAAGAAAAAACTATATTCAAGAATAATGAAACATAATCGATCATGATATAGGGAAGGCATAATGACTGATTATAGAGTGACAACAATGTACAACCTCAAGGAATTTAGAAACCTGTAGTCAGATATCAAGTCGATTGGTAACTCGAATTTACAATTCTCCCAAGATTCCGTGGTCCCGCCTAGTAGTTCCACCTACACTCTAGGAAGATACGTGGAGCCACTTTATGAGGAAGTAAACATGCATTAGTTTAATATACCACAATTATATATAAGAGTCTCCACCATATATAAATAAGGACCCATAAAGTTCAATACTTAATATCGTAAAGCATTCTAAGAGTATTTGAGAGAATTTAAAGTGCATGTGGGAAGAGAGATGAATAAGTCCAATACAACAAACAAAATGATAGAAGCTTATAGGGCACGGTACTGCTGTGGGAAGAGCAGTATCGACCGAGGCGAAATGTGTCTGCTTTAACCGTCTGACCTAAGGAACAATTAAAATACAACGCGAGATAAGAATCCTAAAGAGTATAGTTTATATGAAAATAACATTTTATTTTCAAAGATTTCTTCTTCTCTCAAAACCCTTCCTGCTCACTTCTCAAAGGTCTCGTTAGAAACATTTCAAACCCAACTTTACCCTGCAAGACCATATGTAAACTGTGCTCAAATAATTTTAGCCGTACACAAATGTTAAGAACACTATAATCCGAATCACACAACATAAGGTCAATCATAATAAAATACCAACCATGAAAAGCACCATAAATCATAAGTATTAAAAATAAAGTAAATATGTCAATCACACACCACCATATCCATCATAAACCTTTATGTTCAGACTCACGACACACGCTGGGCAAACTAATGAACTTCAGACATCTCTACCACTGTGCAACTAATAAACCTCCAGTAGACCCGCGCGGCAACCAACAAACTCCCAAGTAGACCCGCCATCACGTGCAATCGATAAACCTCCAGGGTAGATCCAAGCATCACGTAACCACAACCCTCCGGGCAAGCCCACATCACGGGCAACTAATAAACCGGTAAATCCTCTCGCCATCACTGCAGACTCAATAAACCTCCTGAAACCCTCCGGCCACTAATGCCAAGACTCTAATAAACTCTCCGAAGCAGAACCTGTTCACCACGCAGTCATCTAATAAACCTCCGGGTAACTCGCCACGATCACGTGCAACCATTAAACCCCGGTAACCCTGGCCATCACGCAGTAAACTAATATAACCGGCTCCTCTTTTACCTACACATGTACTCTTCCAACAATCGTGATGTGAGTCATTCCACAAAATCTCAAGATCCCCTTTTAAAACAATAGTTTTCAAGGTGGTATATAACTCAATCTCACGTGACTCAAAATATCCCAACACCAATGCACTCATCCACGAACCTCGAGAAACCTTCAAATAGTTAAAATGTAGACAAAACTCACATGAAATGATAACTGCTTAATATGAGACCTAAAATCATATATGTATGGTAAATCAACCATCCTGATCAAACAAGATATATGTAAAAATATTAAATCATAATAGATATATCAACAGCACACCCCAAATCATTGCAAACATATTAACTAATTACAGATCATAGATCAGCCCCCGTAGATCGTCTCCTGGCCAGCGTGAGTGCCCAGACACTATAAAATAAAACACCACTTAGTCTACTAGAACTAACAACATCGAATGCCCCAAGGCCTTTAGAATAACTTTTAGAACTATGAAGATCCAACTGACTCCGACAGTCCACTACAAGCAGCTCTATAAATGCCCGACATACCTGCAAAATTGGGGCTTTTCACCCGGAAGCACTTCGAAATCAACCGTCCAATAATTCATAAAAACATCTCAATTTCACTAATCCAACTTCACTTGCCAAACTTGACCAATTGCACTCTATTTCAGACCACAAACTTCATCATCCAAACAACTCTAAAATGCCGAAAACTGAATTAAATTACATCTGTACCACAAACCATATATAAATGGAGTCAAGAGACCGTGAACACACAAGACTTTACCTTGGTCCACGGTTGTCGTGGGAGGTTTTAAAACCGATCCAATACGACCGAATTTGTTTTTGGCTGTGATCTTTCAACCAGATGAACTGGCAAAGGACCACTGAACGAAGCCTATACCCAAAACGCCAGCGAGGTGCGGTCGCCTGAAAATTTTACCGCCGCGGGTCGCCCGGCCGCCCGTCGTTGTCGCTGCCCCTCCTCCCCGCTCGCTGCATAGTAGTGGTGAATCACCCACGCTGGGAAACTGACGCTGTAAAATAATAAAACCACCCAGCGTTCCGGTTTTCGGGATTTTCTCTTAGGTTTTGGGTCGGATTCACGGCACTTCCAAAATCTGTGCTTATAGGGGCCTAGGGTTGTTTTCGTGTAACCCTGACGGAAAATTGATAAAATATCACAGTTTACCAGACCACTTATCCGTACCCGATTTTTGACGCTCAACCTGGGCTCGGTGGAACTTCAGACGCGCGAGGCCTACTAAATGGTGTCTAGTCAACCAAAAATTATTCATCCTGAAAAATTCAACTTGGGCCCACATACTGGCAAGGCTGGTCAAACTTGCCAAACTTGGTCAAACTTGGTCAAATGTGTTACAAACTCGTATTATTTGGTCACGGTCGCATTTGGCCCCATTTCTCGTGTTCGCGAGGCCTCATCTTCAAGTCATATATGTTTTCATAATCGTTTTAGTTTATAAACCCACAAAGACTCTATCGCTTTTTCCATGCGGGATAGTTTTGAAAACTATTGTTTACAACAATCCCCACATTTTTCAAAAGAAGGTTATTAAAATTTTGTATTTAAAATACTTTATTGAATAATATGAAAGAAGGTGAGAATGCCTTAAGTTTGGTATTTAATGAACTTGAACCAAACATAGATGAATAAGATTTAACTTACGTAGTATTGTAGCTTATAGCTTCTATGGAACCAAATTAATCTTGATCGTAAGCTCAGTATCCATCACCACATCTACACATCACGATTCTTGTTTGCTCACAACAACACCGCTACAGGCGAATAGGCCATGCACTGCTTGATTATTTCATAAGTGCTCTAGGAATCTTGCCATGCTCATCATGAGAGTGGCCCCACTCCACACTTAGGTGATTTACTGGCACATTAATCGTGGATTTATATACCACCTATAAGAGATATGAAATCATTAAGAATATTACTCATCCTCTCAAATTATGCATTCTAGTTAGTTCATGTAAACTACGTTCATGTGAAGGGACAATTTTGTTTGCCATGAATGCGATTTAGCAAGTGACTTGTTATTACCCATATGAACCTTCTTCATGGGATCTCCAATCACAAAGGTTGGGTTCCTATCACTGCTAATCTCATATTAGCTTAAGTCTCATTCCACTCGATGTTTCCAAAATTAATTTTCTTCCTAAAGGCTTAGTCAGAGGATCGCCACCCATTTTTTGACTTCACATATGTCAATGGAAATTATTCATCTTCAATGTTGTTTCACAATCTCTATGTCTTAGATGATATGTCTATTTTCCCGACAACGCTTTTATTCTTTGCGATCGATATTGTCGCTTGAAGAATCATAATGCCAAGACTATGCAAATGGCTATATTCTAAAGGAATTCCCGATAGGAAGTTCCTAACTAATTAGCTTTACCTATTGATTCAAGAGCTATAAACTCAACACTCCATGGTAGAAGTAGCAATGAGGGTTTGTTTAGATTTCCAAGCAACACCACCTCCCCAAAGCAAAGACATAACCACAGGGATTTAATGTCATCCGAATTAGAGATCTAGTTGATCGTCAGATCCTTGCAACACAAATGGAACCACTATATAGGATATCATAGTTCATACCCTAAGTATTTAATTATCACTAATACCTGATCATTACTATGTGTATATCTACTTAATCAACACATCGCATATGCTATGTCGTCCGTAAACGTCATCCAATGCATCACTCCCACACCAGATACTACCACCCATGTGATCACCGATTTTTCATTAAATGGGTACAAGATCATAAGGGGTACTCACAGTTTGATGATCGAAATGTTTGAACCTCTTGGGCACATTTTCTCAACATAATGTTCTTGTGATAGCATTTTCAGATTATCACCCATCCGTGGACTTCACACCTAAATTCACTTTAGCTTCCACCCATATCTTTCATGTCAAATTGTGAAGCTTAGAACTCCTCGGGCACCATACCACACTAGCGCTAAAAATCAAATATATCATCTACATACAACGGCAATGATTTCATAGATTCTTTTTCAGATTAATTTTGTATAGACATATATCCACTTCACAGATAAACCCGTTTTTCAACAAAGATTACTTAAAATTTCATGTCACCGTTTAGGTGCTTGCTTTAAATCATAGAGGACTTGTTCATTTGAAAACCTTACTTTCTTGTCCAGGTGTAATACAACCTCAGATTGTAACATGTAAATTCTTCCTCTAAACTCCATTTAAAAAGTTTGCTTTGGCCACATCCATTTGATGGATGTTTTATGGATAGAAGCCAAAGCAAACAATATGAATGGAAGAAATCCTAGTACAGTGGAGCAAACGACAATCAACATTTTTGGAAAACTCTTGGCTACTAACCAAGCTTTATATTTTTCAATAGAACCATTTGGAAAATATTTTCTTTTGAAAATCCACTTGTAACCAATAGGTTTTGCTCCTGAAGTAAATCGACTGACTCCCACGTTTGATTCTTTAAAATAGATTCAAGCTCAGTTTTAATGACTTATTTCCAAAGTAATGCGTCAGAGGAAGAAATCGCTTCAAAATAAGAGGACGGTTCATTTTCAATCAAATAAGTATAAAAATCATCTCCAAATGAAACCTCTTTTCTTTGTCTCTTACTCATTCTCAACTCATCATGAGAGCTTTCCATATCATCCATAGTAGAAAAGGGTACATGCTCATCATATGAGTTTATATCATTCAATTTTCTGTGGGTGGCGGCAGAAATTTTTGTGAAAGTGGAAAAATATGTTAAAAAAATTATGTATTTTTTGTCTCAATAATAGTGTTGCATTCTAGAACATCACTTTTCAAAACTAGAAATCAATAAGCCGCACTATTACTAGCATACCCAATAAATATGCAATCAGAAGTCTTTGATCCCATTTTCCTTTGTTTAGGATCAGGTAACATAACCTTGGCAAGACATCCCCACACTTTCAAATATTTAAGGTTAGAGGTGCATGAGCATTTCCATAACTCATAGGGTGTCTTACCGCTTTTCTTGTAAATTTATTTTAGAGATGACATGTAGACACGCTATTACCCCACATATTATTAGGTGCCAAGAATCACAAGTAGAGACTCATCATCTCTTTAAGAGTTCTGGCTTTTTTCTTTCAAGAACTTCATTTGACTGTGAATAAGGAGGAGTTACCGTAGAATTATTCATTCCTTTTCACACACCATTTAAAGGGATGTATTCGGCCCTCTATTAGATCTAACCTTTAAATTTCCACTGTTGATTTCTACTTCAACTTTTATGATTTTAAGAACAAGTTGTAAATGCTTCATCTTTATTTCTTAGCAAGTAAAACTCTAGTAGAACTCAGTAGAATAATCATCAATGAAGGTCACATAGAATTTCTTACCTCCTTTAGTCATAGTTTGTTTTAAATCTCCTAGATTAGAATGAATAAGTTCTAATCTAAAATTTTTGTTTCTCTAGTCATTGAGTCACATGTCTTTTTAGTTTGCTTGTAGTGCTGGCACGATTTGACATCATTTAAGCCTAAATAACCACACATATTGATAAGGCAATGTAGTTTGCATTTTCTAATATATCCACTACTCACATGTCTCGACTAGCATGCCATATATCATAGAATCGATCAAGTGCTGCAGCTAAGTATTTCCATTTGTAACTTTAGAGATACTGAGTATAGAGAGTCCCCTGACACAATACTCTTTTTCCCACAAGGTATTATTTCTTTGTCATTACGCCATGTCATTAACTTAAATGAGACATACACTTAACCCCTCCTTTCCCAATAGAGCAACTGAAACCAATTTGCTCTAATATCGGGAACATGCACATCACTCAAGGCCACAAAGTCTTTCCCCAAGTGAGTTTGAAGATGACTTGTTCTTTCCCAAAACCCAGCAAGCAGGAGAGTCACCAAGCAGATCCATCATCCCCTATTGGAGGCCAGAGGTAAAAGACCTTTTGTTTGAACAAATATTTTGTTTGTAGATCACACCTAATTTTCGAATCAAATTATATTAGTCATATACAACACATATTATGTCATCTCCTTTGACCAAGTTAGCTTTATGAGGATTTCCCCCGTTTCTAGTTTTTACTCTCTTTTTGCACTGGGGTGCATGATGGCCCGATTTGCCACAAACAAAACAATTGCCTTTCTTTTTTAAAGTTTGGGGGTTAGAAATCTTGGGTTTGTTATCAGAGTTTTTGCTTATGTTTGTACCTTTGTTCGGTTGGACCAAGTTTCTACCTTGTGGTCATCCATTGCTTTGGCTCGTTGTCTTGTTCTTTATGGTTTGTATCATCTATGATGATATGAGGATTAGATCACCTGGTGGACAACCCGCTTGTGTTTCTTAATTATTGTTTGTAGTCACCCACCTTATAGGTAGTTTTTCTATCAAACAATCGATCATATACAAACTGTTTCCGGTAGTTCTATTTCTTCGCCTAGTTCCTCTTAGCAATTTGTGGTACTCATTGATTTGGAGTTTCATGTCCTTGTTGTCTACCCATTTGTAGTAGTTTCACAACAATTTTTTGCTTTGCCCACATCCTCAATCAGTTGTATTTTCTAAGCATCGACCTCATATAACCTTTGCTTCCTTAGGCTTCCTCAGAGTAACAAGACATCAAACAATTCGTTAGACAACAGTTAGGATGAAAACAACAAACTTTGTTCAATCCATCTCGTAGTTGGGAGTGTTTTCAAAGGATTAACAACACTGCACCATGGAGATATCGAGACATATCTGCCTCCCGCCGTGTTTGAAATTTAGCAAAGAGAAGACCCATCCTAGAGATGTCCGAGAAAGGGTTTCGCATGGCATGAAGCATAGGAACCGATGGAAAAAGCAAAGAGCAATGGACTGAATCGCACCCCAGAGTAGGAGAGTTGGAGGAAGGAGTCAAGAAGGGAGTTAGAGTACTGCTGAAGTCTGACAACGGGGCAGGACTCAGAATACTGGTGTCCATGGTCAAATTCCTAAGATTGTTGAATATGCATCCTGTAGAATGTTGGAGAAAGACGAGGACAACAACAACAAATGGGAGAACAAAACAGACTAAGGTGGAACAAGAACATGAAGCCGAAGATCATTGGACGGCGTGTCTCTGACCCGATGTCGCGCCTATACAAATAAGAAGGGGAGAACAAAAAATGCATCACATGCGTGTATAAACACCGCTTGGCTAGGGAATTTAATTCCTCATAATGGCAAGCTTCTGAAAGGGTAAGATGAGTTTCCAGAATGGAACACTGTAGAGCGAAGAAGAACAGAGTTCAAAGTTGTAGAAAGAAAGAGGTTGAAAGAAATAACCAGAGAACCCACGAATTTTATAGGCAAAATTATGCATGGTTGTCGACCATTAATTAAGAGATTTAATTAAAAACGCGTATGAATTAAATACAAACTTAAGGGGGAATCAAGACCGATTTGCATTGAAATCGGGCTTTCATTTTCTCAAGTCATGTACAAGCCCATAATTAGGTTTTAGTTTATAAACCCCAATAAAGACTTTTGTTTTTTTTTTTTTCCATGTCTTTTATTTTCAAGTCACGTATGTGTTCTACATAATTAGGTTTTAGTTTATAAACCCACAAAAACTTTGTTTTTTTCCATGGGACAACATCTTTATTTTGAAAAACATTGTTTCAGAGGGATGCAGAATCGTAGTCTTGACGTAAAACTTATGCTAAAATCACCATTCTCCGAGGCTCAAGTGTATGCAACATCTAAGAAAATTAGGATTTCAATGCAAATCCACCGATTTGCATTGAAATCGGGCTTTCATTTTCTCAAGTCATGTACAAGCCCATAATTAGGTTTTAGTTTATAAACCCAATAAAGACTCTTGTCTTTTTTCCATGTCTTTCATTTTCTCAAGTCATGTACAAGCCATAATTAGATTTTAGTTTATAAACCCAACAAAAAAATTTTCTTTATTTTTTTCCTCCACATGTATAAACACCTGACTTGAAAAACAATACAACAAAACATTGTTCTCGTAGGGATGGTGAACGTAGTCTTGACGTAAACTTATGCTAAATCACCGCGCTCCGTGTGTCAAGTGTGGCGCACTCCCAAGATCTGGGCAAAATTAGGGTTAATGGTGATTTAAGATAGAATAGATCTAAAAAAACTAGGTTTGTGTTTTGAAGATGGTGGTATATTTTGAATCCCTCATTGAATCATATACCCGATAATTTTAGGGAAAAATAATATTTTTGCATTAAAATTAGGGAAAATTTTAGAAATCTAGGAAATTTTATGTCAAAATTTTAGGTAAAATATTTAGGGAAAGAATGGAATAGAAGAGAGCAAAGGAAAATCATTTGCACAATTTTCAAAATCTTAGGAAATGGGTGCTAAAATTTTAGGTAAAATACTTAGAAAGAAATGAAAGGAAAGAGAAGAGAGATGAAAATCTGTAGTTTAATAATGAGGCGAATGGGCTGATGAATGATATTCAACTCGCTCTAACCCAATTCAGCGTTTTTAAAATTCATTCCAAACCCTCGATAAAACTTGTTTAAAACTTTTATCATACCGTCCATTAGGGAAGGGATGCATAATTTAAAATCATTAGTCCTATTGCCATCCCTATCCAACCCTAATGACAACACAAATTGAAATGAAGTGGGTAGAAAATAGTTAAAAGGTTGTGAATACTTATGAGAGGATAAAAATAGAGAAAATTATAATAAAAGGGAAAGAAATGTTTGATTCTTTTGTTAGGTTATTTATTGTTAAGAATGAAAATCCCTTTGAATCCCATAAGATGATAAGATTTGAACTCAATTGGTTCATTTTATCCCAATAAAATCAAGGCATAAATAATTGGGTCACAGCTATATTCATTATATTTCCAGTTATTATTATTTCAACCACGCCCGCTGATATTAAATCCCGAACTCGTCATTGATGTGATACATTTTGATCTATCTGAAGTCCCTCCTGAGCTCCAACAGCAAGTGCTCTGTCTTCCCATTCGTCACGGAATTTTGTGTGGATTAATATTATAATTTTTGGCTGCATAATACATTTCCTTTCTCCATTCTTCAACTGGAATCCACTGCCAGCAAATGAATCGCGATCTCCCATCTGCCAAAATGGCATCCAAAATAATACTTCAACACGAGTTAATTCAGAAAAAGCACATATTGATATCCACAATTTTTTTTTGGTATATATATATATATATAAAATAAATATACCCGATAATCACCAATGTTATGTGTGTATCGTTTAGGTGCCCCTGAAGCCTCTAAAGACAAGTACAATGCCTCAACATCTCCCATCATTTCATCTTCCGATGGGAGTCCAATCCGACCAGACAGAGCGCCTGCTATCCATTTGCTTTGATATTCATACAAGATGAAACCAATACCCTGCCACCATTAATCAAACACGTACTAATTCCATCATCAAAATCAAAATGCTTAAACAGATCTTGATCAACACATAAACAAGAGCATTAATATGAAGTCGTAGAAGAACCATCCATGTAAACCAACAAAGCCAAGGTGCGTGGGGAAAGTGTGCTTGTATTAGTGGAACGCAATTGTCGTCTGCTGACGATGCCGTTTGAAGTCAAGAAAAGGAAATGATAATTGTATCTGGAAAACATGAAAATACGTAAAAGTTATGTGCTATTCCTTCCGATGGGAAAAAGGTCAAAACAAATCTATAAATGTCTCCGAGTTTTGAGTAGCATATATTTTGTCCTGAACTTTATTCCAAGATATTCTCACCGTTTACTCTATAGTTCTCCCATGCCTATTTTATTAAAAAAACAGTGACAACCAAACCTAAACAGGCATTTATCCATTTATGCAATCTTCTAACAGTAAAAACATTGTTGAGTCATTGAAGTAAACTTTAGAATTATCTTGGGATAAAAAAAGGTTTAGGAACGAAATGAGACATATGCATAAAATTTTAGGAGCATTTGTGTACGTATCCCTATTCCTTTCCAACTCCTGTATATCCTACTTTCCAATTCATTGTGAAACATACCCTGTGCAGTGCAAAATAACATCGGCAAGAACCACGCTGCCATCATTGAATATAACTGAACCGTCTCTTTGGACGCTTTCTTGTATCTGCATTATGCTAGTTAGTGATAATTAACTTAATTCCTCAATCACCTATATATCCATCATCAATAATTCTCTCCAAAGACTTTTAGATAGCCATATGCCAGAGAGATGATTTTGTCATAAGATGCAGCTTCAGATTATCATATAGCTAGACAGGTTTCCCAAGACTCAACCTTGGATGATCTGATGCGATGAACTTCATTGGCAACTTGGGCACTTCCAAAGACAGAACAGAGCACTGAATCACTCATCAAAATTACAACCTGTGCATAGTAGGCAAGGAAGAACAGAACACAAGTTATAAAGCCAAAAGGATAGAATTTCTGGAGGAGATTATATATATAAGGATAGAAAATTGAGAATTTACTAGATCTCGAAAAGGGTCAGGGACTCCGATAATTGTGGCTGTGGAATTTGCTTCTCAATAACTCTCATGGGAAATTACACACAAAATTAGAGTAATACTTCAGACGGACTTACAAACATTTAAACTGATTGAATGAAGGGTTTGGGTATATATAGTTACTGATTCGTCTTCACCCAAAAATAAAATAATGAATCAATATATATGAATTACCAGGAATTTCGGCAAGACGAGGCTCAGTATAGCCCATTGCAAATAACTAGTGCATCAAAATCTCTATCAACCGTCACACATCGGCCGGATCTAGAGCCACTCCACTTCCCGTCCTCAACCACCCCAGCATAAACCACCTCTGTCCCAAACCGGACTAACTCGGTGAGTCCAAACTCAGTGGCATAATCATTGAGATAAAGCAAGACTTCTCGATGACCTGGAAACCTTCTAGAATCACTGTAGGCTTGACCCGTATATACGAATGGGTAGTCTCGAAACCCCATCAGCTCTCTAGGAAGGTTGGTGCGGAGGGAGGCGTATATGCTTGAGTGCACTATGCTTCGAGTTCGAGATGGCTCTGAGTCTGCCTCCACAGTTGGGTCGTACACCCAGGCGCCGCCGGTTTGGTCCTGCCGCTCGCGAATACTACGACTTTGTATACGCCTTCTCGGCGAAGCTCCTTGGCCGCGCTGTTATGCCGTCACATAGCATTCCACAGAATTGAGTCTGTGATCGGCATTACTACTCTGGCACTGCGAAAGGTTGGTTGGAAAGTGGAAATTCGGGAAACGTCACAAGTTTTATTATTTTAGAAAAAAAAATTTCACAATTAAATAAAATTATTTCGTGCTCTAATGATCTCTCTTCTATGTGGCAAACCAATTTATGAAATGAAAATATAAGTTTTAAAGTAGTTGTTAACCTAAACCCGTCAAACACGGGGGCTCCAGCCTCCAGACAATATTTTTATCCATAATGCAACTTGTGCATTATTTTTTTGGCACACCGACGCCATCTATAATCAAATGAACCTGAAATTGACACAAAATTATACAAAATTTTAATATGTTGTTGACACTAAAATAATTTTTCAGCCAAAATGATATTGGAATGAGCCAAATAGATGTGTCAAGTTCAAACCGTACAACCCCAACCCAATTTGATAAAACCTAAGCCTAAGAGAATCAATCTATGCAAAGGTCCAAAGACATTTATGGTACTTTAATTCTGACAAAAAGTTGTTACAGAAAATATCAGACTTTTATTCCAAAGGCAAAACACGAAAAACTTTTTCTTCAAGCTCAAGATATGGCGAGATGTGACAATTAATCAAGCTGAGAAATTACTTGTATACAAGACTCTTTATGTCAAGCCTAAATGATAAAGTGTAACGAGCCAAACATATATTGCCAAGCCCAAACCTATTTAATCCCAACCCAACCGACATGTAAAACCTGCTTCAGACCAATCTATAAAGATCAGCAAGTGACATTTCTAGAATTTTTAAATTTGTCGTTGAGCAGAAGATACGCAGGTTTTGTCTCAAAGGCAAAACATAGTTAAACTTTTTTCTTAGTCATATACCGATGCAGATATGGACAATTAATTGAAGTGATGAAAAATTACTTGGGAAGTAAGACTCTTTAGTAGAGACATGGACATTTATTGAAGAAATTGGGCCGATGCAGTTACTTAGAAATGTCTATAAAAGGGAATCAAAGCATCAGAGGATCATCATCAACCAAGAATCAAAATTGAGTAAGAGACATTTAGTTTTTTCATGTCTGGTCAAATCGCTTTTCCGCATTCTTAGCTTAGTTTTTACATGCTTTTCTTTACAAGCATTTACTTCAAAGCTTACCTAAAGACTCGATTTTCAAATTCAATTTCCTATAATGAAATCTACTATTTTTTTAGCTAGTCCGTTAAGTTTCTTCTTAGCTTTCAATTCGCCATACAATCTAATCAAGGTATTTTCTGCCAGATTCTGCGAACTACGAATCTGTTAATCTATTTTCGTTTCAAAGAGATGTTGATTTCAAGACGCTTTCGCTTGGAAATACTATAATTTCTTTGCAAACCCACACATTCACCAATTTCCATGCTTTTATTATGTCCCGTGAATTCTGTCAGAAAATACTACCAATAGATTTCTTGCACTTTCCTGTAGGAACCCATTTTTATAAGAATGCCACCAAATTGAGAAGTAAGATAACTATGTAGTTCCTGACTCTAGATTTGATGCTATAGGCTAAAGACGTAGGCAAGAGTTCCAAAATTCTAGTGGAACAAATAGAAAACCTGAAGAATTCTCCAATACAACAATAGGGGAATCCATCCAACAACCTTATTGAACAAGTGGAATGAAGGGGTGCAGGTAATGTAGATGTGCCTATTCTTTCTCTAATAATTTTAACGAATTTAAGGCTCATGCAGAAATAGTGCTATCAAAACATGATCATTTTTATGAGGAAATGAAGCAACAATTCAATCAATCTCGAGAACCTTAAAGAACAAGAAGTTGCTTCTAAGCTCAAAAGGCACTTTCAACAAACTCGAGGGCAAGATTCTGGTGAACCTATGAGAAGTCAGACTTTTACGCCACCGATGCGAGCAGAGAGGTTAGATACCTTCATTCCATGTGAGAGAGGGTGGTACTATGGAGAACGTGAGTTAAAAGACCTAGCCCAAAGCCACAGCCTCAAAGGATTTTTTTTTCCCACTTATACACCGGAGCATATAAAGGGGGCTTTTCTTTCAATGGAGGGCCAAGTAGCATCATGTAGCCGCCTGCATGAGTGAATGACAATAGGGGACAATAAGTTCAACAAGTTCCTCATCGCCTCTTTGGGCAACTACACCAATACTATTTAGGAATTTAATCGAGAGGTGCAAGATGTTATGGGCCAAGCCTTGGAAAATCGTCACCAAGTTCTACAAATCTTATCCATAAATACGTATAGAGGAACTCTACCCAAGAGGGTACAGATCCTGATTTCTCCTTATTCTTCGTATGTATAAGAATCCACCTCTGGAACATGTTGCTAAATTCATTGTGCAATGTGGGGAATTGACTAACGCTGTGAATTTCTATCATTTAAAGCTTAATTACATTTCCCAACTTTGACACGGGCAACATTTGTAACACTTCGAAATACCCTAATCAAGTTAATCGTGATTTGGTATTATAGTATAATCAATTTTTCTCAGAATGAAATGCGAAAACATGGAAAATTAGAAACCTGGAAAATGTACAAGACATAAGGACAAAAATGTAATTTGTCAAAATGGGGCATAAAATTTATAATTTGTTAAGATTAGAGGCCAAAGTAAATATAACATAATGTAATTAATGGAATGAGGGAGGACCAAAAAGGCAAATAAAGGCAAGTTTAATTATAAATAGGGGAGGGTGACCAAAAATAACTCATTTTTAGTCTCCAAACAAGAGAGCATACGGGAAGAAGAGGAAGAGGAAGGAGAAGAAGAGGAAGAAGGAGGAGCAAAGCAAATGTATGGATCTTTGGAGTTTGGTATGGAAATTGAGTATGGAAGACAGTAAGATTTTGTCCAAAACCACTGGCATGGGATTGCTAGGGTTTTCTTTGGACATTAATTTTGGTTCCTTTCTAGGTTTTGTTAGAAGATCCTAACTCTAGATTTGCTGAACAAGGTTGAAAATCCCTTAGATGATAATAATTAGATATGGAATCCTTCACAATTCCAAGGTTTTGTAGAGTTGAGCAACTTGGGTATGAATCCTTGACTATTTTTGGCACTAAAAGCAAGGAGTCGTTTTGAGGGATTCATGTTAGTTTTTGATTTAAGGATGGCCAGGAAGAGGATTTATGGAAGAAAAGTGAAGAAAGAGTGAATTTCGCCATTTCAAGGTGACCGCACCTTGGTACACCGGTACCCCTCACAGTGGCACCCAGACACCGCTTAAGGCAAAATGAAAATCTGCAAACACTCCTAGAACCGGGTTCTACCGGTATTCAATGAGTGGTACCGGCACTAGTTCCTACAACCCCCTTTGGTATTTTACTAATTGTTATATAATTTGCATACCGGAGTATTGGAACTCTAATAATAAGATAGGTTTCGAATACATATAAATGAGAATGCCTAAGACTGTATTAACTAACACGACATTTTTTGTCACGACGCGGCAGCATCGCCCATGTCGTAAGGCTTGGCACTCAGTGTTATGATTGCTACGTGACAGCACGTCCGTTTAGTACTTGGCACCCGACAGCGCTGGCAAGACTCGCTCAAGACTTCTGGGTACCCCGATTGCCAGTGCCACGACACCCCGTTCAAGACTTACTCCGACAGAAGCACGGCCATACCTTGCTCGCTGCTTCGTGGTAACCCCGAGCCCGGCCCTCGACACCCGATCATGATCCTAACCTAAAACCCCAAGGTGGACGCTTGATACCACAAAGATGGCGACCTTCCCTACCGACCTTTTAAGGATCCGAACCAGTCCGGGATGCCACTAAACCACTCAATCACCAAAATCATATCTTCGCTAGTTGATTAAAAATCAAAATGATAAACATTTTCAATAAAATACAGATTTAATCTGCAATGAAAATACATTTACAATAGCGATTCAAGCCTTCAAAAATGATTTAAGCAAAATAGATGTTCGTATTCAAATTGTTTTTACAAAATATCAATATCCAAAAGAAAACATGGAATGAATGCACATGTCGGAGCATATCCAAATTTCTTCTACCGATTCTCGATTCTAACCGCCAATCACTATCTATCACTGGTACCGCGCATTGGTAACACGCCAAGCATTTTCATGCTTAGTAGTTCTATACAACCATTCCGGCTTCTCGTTTTTTTTAAATCAAATTATGCAATTTAACATTCAAAACTTTCAAACCATTATGGATGATCAATATAAATACAATACATATACTTGTTTTATATACAATCGCTATGGTTAATTGATCATCCAGTGTTACACTTTCATATTCATTTCGCAATTCCCAAATCAATTCAATTATGCTCACAAATTCGCTTCGCTTCGTAATTCAATTCACCTGAAAATCAATTCGCTTATGCCAATCAATTCAATTATGCTAATCAATTCGTTATGTCAATCAATAATTCATGAAAGCAATCAATCTGGTTAAGGCCAATCAATTCGGGCCATGTTCCTTAACGATTTAACTATGTTCTGATGATACAGTGATAAGTGAGGAGTCACCGGCAGACTGCCCCACTGGCTTGAGCCGGACAATGGTTTTATAACATGCGACGGTCCCGCTGGTCGCCGACTATTATAACAATCAATAGGTGGAACACTACCGATACGGTCTACTGGCCGACGGAAAGATATCATATAATAACGCAGGTATTTCGCTGTTTAATTTATCAGATACCAATTTATCCTTAATATCAATCAAACGGTTATACACATTCTCTATTAAGGGTCCTTTATAGCAAAATATAAACACAGGGTATGTTATAGAAACCATATTCAATAATCATGCAATTTTTATATGCAAACATTTCACAATCACTTTTCAAATCACTAATCAATTCAATATGCTTTAGAACAAACATGCAAAACTTGAAACGAGGAATAGAGCTCGTAGAACAAACCCAAAAATCTTTGCACTTCTTGATCTCCAATCCTTGGAATCTCAATCTCAGTTTGGCTTTTCCTTCTCGTCAACCCCTATTCCAAAACCATTAAAGAACAATATTATTCGTGTACTATAGTAGTTTGTGGTTACATAGGATTTTCGGAGTTTAATATGAGTTCCAATTTCAACAAGATATATATAGATGGATTATTGACTCAATGGGATTTCCATAGAGTCAAAGAACACCTGAAACGAAGTTCGGACGAAGGAGTTATGACCTTCCGAAGTCGAGGTCATTAGTCACACCTGCAAACCCAGCCGATCGACTACCGACCGACCTCCTCGGTAAACTCGGTTTGAAACCTTGGTCTGAAATATTCTATCCTCTTCAGGCATATGAATGAATTCTTGACTCAGTGAGCTTTCCATAGAGTTCAACTTAACTGAGTTCTGACGAAGGAGTTATGACCTTCCGGTTAGAGGTCACACGCATTTCACAATCTCACCAGCCGACCGACCGAGGCCAATCTGGACTTTCGGTAAACTCGGTTTGACACCCGTTCTGACATATCTTCCCATCCCCTCCCTGTGCATGAATGCATTCTTGACTCAACGGGCTTTCCAGAGCTCAAGAACACCCAAACTGAGTCGGATGGGTAAGGCACCTTCCAAGTCGAGGTCATCATAATGCTGTCAAATCCTCATTACCACCTGAACTGACGAATTGAGCTCTACAGATGGGGTCTACTGACGGCCAGATGAGGTATGCTGACCTTCACGCATGAGGTCTGCTGACTCACGATGAGGTCCACGATTTGCGACATGAGGTCTCCACCGCTGGACGACTTATGGCCGACTCAGCCCATTTGATCGGTTAGAGTAAAAGACCATAACTTGGCTCCACAGGGGTTCGAATTGAAATTAGCCTAACATCAATTTCATTGATGTGGCTACAATTTACCGTAAGGAATTTACCACGCCAAATTTCCTCTATTTCTGACCCAAAACTCCGTTCAATATTGTCTGGTTGACCTCGAACCCACGAATCGACCTCACTGGGATCTAATGTTCCAATCTTCAGAAACGGCAGAATCAAAAGCCTAAGATCAAGTTCGATGTGGCCAATTCCCACAGAAGGACTCATCACTAATGGATGACCCGACCTCGGATACCTCCTCAGATTCCCTGTGACTCGCCAGGTCTGCATCAAAGGTCTTAGTAAGATACCTGGGAAGGAGCTCCACTTTGGTAGAGTAAGTAAACATGCATGCATTAGTTTAATATCCCAATTATATATAAAAGTCCCACCACATATATAAATAAGGACCCATAAGTCATCACGACATCGAGCATTCTAAGAGTATTTGAGAATTTAAAGGTACAAGTAGAGATGAATAAGTCCAATACAACAAACAAAATAGATAGAAGCGATAGAGTACGGCAAAATTTTTACGGAAGAGCGATGTTGAATCGGGAGGCTAAATAGGGCCCTACGGTCCGGGACCTAGGGAACAGATGAACAACGTGAGATAATAAATCTCAAAGTGGAGTGACATATTTATAAGGAAAATAACATTCTTTCAAAGATTTCTTCTCAAAACCTCGTCACTTTAAAGGTTCCCTCATGAAACATTTCACAAAACCTAATCTCACTCCTGCAAGGACCAACATATGTAAAATCATGCTCAACAATTTAGTCGATAATAATGTTGAGCAGAACTCTATAATCTGAATTCTGTACACAACATAAGGTCAATCACGTAATAAAATAAATCATGAAAAGCACTATAAACTATATTAAATATAAGTACCATGTTCATAAATTAACAAAGATACCATACCATGTGGTAATTACAATAAACCACGGTAGTTCGACCACGACACCGCAGGATAACGTTAATGAACCGGTTACACCGCCATCACGCGGCAAACTAATAAACCACCAGTAGACCCGCCATCATGCGGCAACCAATAATAAACCTCCCTTAGACCCGCCATCACGTGGCAAACTAATAAACCTCCGGCAAGCCCGCCATCACGTGGGCAAATTCAATAAAACCTCCGGTAAATTCGGCCATCACGTGGCAACGCAATAAAACCTCCGGTGAATCCATCCATCACGTGTCATCTAATAAACCTCTCCGGTAACCCGCCATCACGCAAGTCCACAAATCCGGTAAACCCGGCCATCATGTGTGGCAACTAATATAACTGCTCCCTTACTCATGTAATTTCCTAACAATACCGTAGATTAGGAGTCATTCCAGAATAAAATTTCAAGACTCTTTTCCAATAGTTTTTCAAGGTGGTATATAACCTCAATTCACGATCAAATATCCAAATACTCACATACTCATCCACGAACTCAAGAAACTTCAAATGTAGACAAACTCACATGAAAGATAACTTGTTTAATATGAGACCCAAAATCAGAGGGCAAACCAACCATCTGATCAAAACAGTATATATGTAAAATATTAAATCATAATAGATATATCAACATAATACCCCAAATCATTTAAAAACATATTAACCACTCATGTGACCATGACGTCAACACTACTTCGCAGCTCGCGTCCCTCGCCTCTCGGCGAGTGCCTGTAATATAAATAAAATACCACTTAGGTTCAATAATCGGAATCCACGACATCGATGCCCCGGAAGGCCTTAGTATAATTTCTTTTAGAACTATGAAACCCGCTGGGCCTGGCACTCGACAGCCTGGTCATCTGATAATGGGGCCAGGTCTCCTATTATGCATCCGATACTCAAATTGGGGCTTTTCACCGAGCTAATTTCTCTCGAAATTGAACCATCTAATAATCTGCTATAACAACATCCACTCACTAATCCATCTCCAATTTTACCTAATCAGACCAACTGTACTCAATTTCACCAACCTCTGCAGAATTAAATGACCCAAAATGGAAACTAACCAAACGATGTCCAAAATTCACAAACCACTTATAAATGGAAAGCCCAAGAGACTGTGAACTCATCGCACTAATACCTTGGTCCAACAAATGTGGTGGCCTAAAACTCGATCCAACAACAACAACTGCTTTACGATCTTCTGAACTTAGAGAATATAAAAGGACCACGGAATGAGTTCAGTCAAAAATGGTGGAGGAGGCATGGGTGGCCTATGGCTTAAAATGGCCAAAAGTTGAATTTCCGGATCCACGGCTGCCGTCACGGCCTGATCCTGTACGATATCCACGCATCGCAAAGTGAAAATTACCGCTGGATCGCTTGGATGTCCCCTCCTCCCCTCTGGCCCACAACACAGAGCTGCAGTGGTACTCGGTGGTGCCTCCTTTGTCCAAACTCCCCACTCGCCGCAAACGTAAACGGCCCAACTTGGTGTCTACGATTTGAGCTCAAGAGGGTAAGCTTGGGGGCTGTGGTTTCATTCTGCATCCAAAGTTATGTGTTTAGCCTAGGTCGCTTTCAGGTAAAACCCCATGCACTTGGACACCGGTAAAATGTCAGCCGTTTGAACTTCTTTGCAGTCGTAACTTTATCTCAGAAGTCGGATTGTGACGCTCCGCTCGCCTATGAACTCAGACGATCAGGCTCACGAAATGGTGCTCTTGAAGCAACCAAAACTATTCATCCTCAGGTGCAAGTCAATCAGCCCATACTAAGTGTGTTAATAAACTTGGTCAAACTTGGTCAAATGTGTTAAACTCGATTATTTATATGGGTCACATAACCCACTCCCTTAGAAGAAAAAAAATTTCGGGTCCACGAAATTCAGACTCAGGTCATGGAAGAGATGACACTGGTTCCAAGATTCGTCCTCCCGGTCCCAAGGTCGCCCTCGATCAGGAGCCCAATGCATCTTCACTAAGGATATTGTCTTGTTGCGAAGCTCCTTCTCTACCCGCACCCACCGTTGTTCCCCAGGCAGGATAAGTCATCCCCACCAACTTCCCTGGCAAGGCCTGTGACACGGTGAGGGGTCCGAGATATACTTGTGTAGTAAGGGAGATGGAAACATTATGGACTCGAAAGTTCCTCCCGCAAGTCTAATTCCGCGGCCACGACCGACCTATCCTCTCAACAATTCAAAAGGTCCGATGCAGTTGCAGGACTTAGCTTCCCCTGTCAAAGGCGCATCACTCTTCCAAGGAGAGAGAGAGTTTTGCTACTCGATCCTCGACCTCAAACTCAAGATCCTTCACCCTTGTCCGCATACTCAAGATCTTTAAGAATATCCACATAACACTAACATTCATCAAAACGATGCTCAACCACCACCAAGCTGCTGGCATACAACCCTTCCCATCCTGCAAAACCCTACATGTGTCTAACCCTTCATGTCACGCACACTGCACTCAACATTCCACATGAGGAAAATGGGGGTGAGTTCCATACCAATGCGAATCCCCAACATGCTCATAAAAACATTTCACTCTATACAAAATTCAAGAGATTCAAAGTTACTGAAAGCATTTTATTAGATAATATTTTGATGATGGAAACACATGAATGCAAGGTAATACTACCACCATATCTCATAACCCCTCATCAAGGATTTTAGCTTTCACCCAGGACTAACAATCGATCATCCTGTGAACAACGACACAAATTGCCGGGACTTACCACCATGATATGCCCACATCCTAGATATCTCGTGACCTTTCGACTACAACCTGTGGACTAGTCATCAGCCCCGTGTCCACTACATCAATCCCACTCTCATTAATAGCCATACCCATGTCATGCTTTTTAAAAACAATTACAGAAGCATTCAACCACATGGGTATTTAAAATATCATGTACCGTTT
Organism: Tetrastigma voinierianum; assembly: GCA_016808115.1. Lineage (NCBI taxonomy): Eukaryota > Viridiplantae > Streptophyta > Magnoliopsida > Vitales > Vitaceae > Tetrastigma > Tetrastigma voinierianum. Next base: position 73,817 of record JAEQBH010001212.1, on the reverse strand, counting down.
AATAAAGATTTACATATATATAAAATATACGCTTATATCACTAGAAATCACATACTCAAAGCAATCTTAATGGTACCAGTTCACAACACCAAATCACGCGACAAGGTGAGGCGTTATAAGATCCCCTGCCTTCCTTAGATTCAAAAGTCCGCAAGTCTCCCAAGGAAGTCAAAACTGAGGTTACTCCAAAAATCGCAAATGTCATGATCTCTTAGTCTCTTACAAATCCGTACAATACATAAAAATTACTCAAGGGTCTATTACTTTATCACCACTGACCACATATATCCTTATGTCTTCCAATGATAAACCCTGATCCCCAAGTGCACTCTACACTTACTAGGATCAACATTTAACACCCATTATTGTGGTTACACAAACAACGCACTCAACACAAACACCTCTTTGTATTCTATTCCATATTACTCATTTGAAGATAAAGTGCTACTTTTCCAACCGAATCACCCACCCGGAGTGACCCCAACCCCAGATACCACACAACATAGCCTCTCATTTTTTTTTTTCCATAAGTTCCCCAAACCGTCAAATTCTTCTTAACACTAAACACACATCAAGTCACTTATTCAACCCGAAACATCTTCCAAACCACCCAAGAATCTGTGGTTTTGCCAACTCATCACCACCAATCTAAGGTTAGATGAAACCCTAACTTCCAAAAAGGAGAGAGAAATCCACAACCATCTCTGCAAATCCCTCAAGCAGTACAAGCAATTCAAGGATTAGAAGCAACAACTATATCTTTCAAACTAGGTTAGAGAAGTTTTCCCAACTAAACCCTAGAAAAAGAACCATTTTGAAAGAAGAATCAAACCAAAACCCTGCTCAACACACCCCTTTCCTAGTCAAACAATGAAGTGATCCCCGGCTTATTTTGAGAACCTTCTGCAGAACCTACGGTAATACCGCTAATCCTAGGAACCCGTGACCTCTCACACCGTGAGTTGGTCAGCTTCCCAATTTGCCACACCGCTGTCACTTTCTGGTGATCCATGTGCCATCGCAAACTACATGTCCGAGAAACCCCACTCGGCCCAACCAAAATTCACATTTGCTGAAATTGGCATACCACTGGTATTGCCTTAAAGTCCAGAACACAAAACCAAATGTCTCTCATGTTCCAACTCGCTTCTCGAGTACACCAAGATGTCAGCCGATGAATAGGCAATGACAAACCGATCTAAGTATGGACGAAGACCCTACCATTAAGTCCATGAAAGAGCTGTACTGGTATCGAAAGATACTACTAGAAACCTTCATAACGCCTATATCTCATTCAATGCCGCCTTGGGAATGTCCGATTCTCTAATCCTTAATCGATGGTACCTGACTTCAAGTCAATCTGAGAACACCTGCACTGAGTTGATCAGTCAGGTCATCAATCCGATGTGATATTGCTACGAATGGTGACCTTATTCAACCTGTCTGTAGTCTCATACACAACCCCTAAGTGCCATCGTGAAGAAAAAACTATATTCCAAGAATAAATGAAACATAATCTATCGCCAAGGATAAGGTTAGAATACACAACATCGGATGAGTTGCACAAAGAATGTACAACCCCAAGTGAATTTAGAAACCTAGAGCTCGATACCAAGTGACAGACCTAGATCTCTGAGATACCTCCCAAAAGATTCCCCTGTGACTACTTTCAGTGAAGTTCCACTTATACTCCTAGGGAAGATACTATGAGCTCACTCTTAAGAGGGAAGTAAACACATGCATTAGCTTAATATCCCAATTATATATAAAAAGTCCCACCATATAAATAAGGACCCATAAAAGTTCAATACTAATATCGTGAGCATTCTAAAGAGTATCAGAATTTAAAGGTACAAGTAGAGATGAATAAGTCTCAATACAACAAACAAAAATGGGAGGCAGAAGTTTCTAGAGTAGAGTACTAGAGGTCAAGTACGGAAGAGCTTGCACGACCAAGGGGCGAATAGGTCCTACGAACCCGTCTGACCTAGGGAACAGATGAAACAATAACGTGAGATACACAACTTTGAGGCATAGTTTATAAGGAAAACATTCTTTTTTATTTTCAAAGATTTCTTCTCAAACCTTCCGCTCACTCTTCTTTAAAGGTTCCCGCTTAGAAACATTTCACAAAATCCAACTTACTCCCATAAGACCACAACATATGTAAATCATGCTCAATTTAGTCACAATAAGAACACTATAATCCGAATTGTACACAACATAAGGTCAATCACGCAATGTAAAACAACCATGAAAAGCACCATAACCATAATAAAATAGTATACCATGTTCGGGAATTAACAAAAGATACCATACCATGTATCCATCATAAACCGCCTGCAGTTCGACTTCACGTGCCAACACCGTGGCAACTAATAAACCCTCCAGATCCGCCACCACGCGTGACAACTAATAAACCCTTCGCAAGCCCGACCATCACGTGGCAACTAATAAACCTCCCGTAAACCAACATCACGCGGCACGAATAACCTCCCGTAAACTCCGGCCATCATGTGGCACCTAATTCAAAGACCCGGCCCATCACGTGTCATCTGTATCAGTCCCCAAACCCCGACCATCACGTGGCAAATCAATAAACTCCGTAAAACCCAGCCATCACGTGGGCAAAACTAATATAACCGGTTCCCTCACTAAGCATGTACTCTTCCAACAATACCGTATTAGAGTCATCATTCCAATAAAATCTCAAGATCCCCTTTTAAAACAATAGTTTTTCAAGGTGGTATATAACCTCAATTCACGTATCTGAAAACATCCCAACACCACATACTCATCCACGAACCCGCAGAAACCCTTCAAATAGTTAAAAATGTAGACAAACCTCACATGAAATGATAACTCGTTTAACAGACCGAAAATCATATATGTATGCAACCAACCATCTCATCAAAACAAAAGATATATGTAAAAATATTAAATCATAATAGATATATCAACATAATACTCCCAATCACAAAACATATTAACTCATCACGTACTACGTGACGTCACTTGTTCCCTCGCAGAGTCAGTTTCCTGCATTTCTACGTGTGGAGTGCCCGTAATATAACAAAGACCACTTCAAACTCCAATAATTGAAACCAACGACATCGGATGCCCGAAGGGGGCTCATGATAATTTTAGAACTATGAAACCAACAAATTGACTCTGACAGCCTAATTACACAGCGTTGGTGCCCTATAGACCCGACACTGGGGCTTTTCACCCAGAGCTAATTTCTCGAAATCAACCAACGAATAACTCATAACAATATCCAATTTCACTAATCCATCTCCACCTTGCCTAACTTGACCACTTGCACTTAGTCCAAACTTCTCAGAATTACCCAAATGACCCAAAAATGGAAAACTAAACTAAACGATGTCCAAAGCAAACCACTTATATAAATGGAAAGCCCAAGAGACCAGAACTCACGCACATACCTTGGTCCAACAACAAACGTGGTGGCTCAGAAAATCTCGATCCAACATTTCTACCAACTTTGTTTTCGTCAGATCTTTCAACCGGAGAATCGCAAAAAGGACCACGGAAATGAGTTCGAATAAAAATGGTGAGGGAGGTAATGGGTGGTCCATGGTCGTAAAATGGCTTCCGGAAATGTCGAATTTTCCGGCGACTCCACTCGCCGCCGCTTCGCCACCGATCCGGCACATCCGTACGGCCGGGTCATCGAAACTTACCGCGGATCGTCTGATGTCCTCCTTCCCGTCCGGGCGCTGCTGCGTGGCCGCCTGGTGTTTTCTTTGGTTCAAACCCCACGACCGCGCAAATGGTCAGAACGCACCCAACTCATGTCATCTGAGAGTTTTTCCTAGTATTTTGAGCTTAAGAGGTGTTTCTTTAAAGGTTTCATTTGGCATCCAAAGTTATGTTTATATAGGGCCTGGTCGTCAGTAAAACTCATTTGACTTATACCAGAAGCCATTGCTGATTTCTCATAGCTTAATCTTTATCCAAGTCTGATTGTGATGTTCACCGCCTATGGAACTCAGATTTGACGAGGCCTACGAACAGCCTTTAGTTAACCAAAACTATTCATCCTCGAAAAGCCAACTGGGCCACATACTAAGCGTTGGTCAAACTTGGTCAAACTTGGTCAAATGTTAAACTCAGATATTTGGTACGGTCACATAAAATTCCCTTCACTGTGACCCAAACCCCAAATTTAAGGTCCGGAGAAGACGCACTACCACAATGTGGCAAAATTTCCGCGGTTTAAAAATACCACAACCAAACATTCCCCAAAGCGTAAAATAACCACGTACAACCCTTGTAGAAAAATAACCACCTAGGAGAAGACCTACCTTGAGCTTATCAAACTCTCCGATTCAGCTCCCCATTGCAGCCTTATCATGAGGAAGATCCTTCTCTGCTTCACCTAACTCATGGTCCGATCGCTGAAAAATCCAGAGAGAAGCGAACCCCTCTCTAACTCCCTTAAAATATCTCCTCTTTCTCTCTGCTTTCCTTTCTACGGATCACCCTTAATCGTGATTCTTTAAAGGAGGAGCTTCCCTACCTCTTCTCACATACATATATCCTTTCCCTGATTTTTCTTCTTTTCTTTATTTCTTTTATATTTAGGTCCCTCCATTTCTCTATTATTCGCCTCTACTTACAATTGACCCTTAGGCCCCCATTTCTCTCTCTCTTACACTCTACATTTTCTCTTGGGTTTATTTCTGATTCAATAATCATTTAATCAATATTCATCTAACAATTCCCATAAAAGTGTCAGTCTTCTTCCAATTATACCGAATATATAATAAATTTTATTATAAAAATTCTACGGTATTTTTTGGGCGCATGTTTTCATTCTTGCTTTAAAGACTTTATCAGATATTTTCTAGTAATATCGTGTTGTGTCTTACCTATTTATTATTATCGGTCTAGGTATTCCCATAGTTATACGAGAATAACTGAACAGAAATAAGAGTAAACAAATGTGTATCGCTTTTGATTTTGTAGTACCCACTGGCACTTCCTCGAATAACATCTTTTAACTCCTACTGAGATCCGAACAAGCATAAAGCTGTTATAAGTACAAGTATCACTATATGAGATCCAAATAAGCATAAATCATAGGAAGCATATAATTTATAAGTTCCTAAAATGAATGCACAGCCTTACATTTGTTATTATTATATTTACTATAACTGTATATGCATATTACCTATGTTTCTACTAAGCTGCAGTTTAGCACGGGTTTTTAACTTGCAGGTATGGCAGAGAGACAAGATTCATTTCTACACACAAAGACACGAGTAGGGTTCACTATAGGTTATGCGTCCCGATCATAGAATGTAAATGTATAGCTTTTAATATGTAAATGGACTCAAGATCAGAGACACGTGACATCAGAACACCACTACGATGGTAGTTTTATTTGGATTTTTGTATATGATATGTTGATACAAAGAGGTAAGACTGACATACCATCGTCTTCCTGAAAGTAGGTAAAGAGTCCCAAAGATATGGTCTCTCGCCCGACCCGCTCGATCCGCCATCTGGCTCAGAATCCCGTGAATCTGGGCGTGGACAAGATCTCACTGGTGGTACACGATTTCATGAACTCCATTCAAGTTGGAAGGAGATGGGAGGCATGTCTACACTCGCCTACAATGAGCTTCAAAGTGTGCATTGTAGAATTGTCCAAAGTGACTCAAAGAAATAGGGAGACCGCTAATTTGTTCATCTCCCGGTTCAAGAAGATGAGAAACATATTGAAAACTCATCTTCTAGAGACAGAGTACGTGAAAATGACCTAAAGAGATTTGGACATTGAGTTGAGGAAAAAATTTCAAGGTATGGAATTTAGAGATTTTTATGAACTTGTAGCTAAGGTGAGAGAATATATATGAGGAGTTGCTTGAGGAAGAAAGTTACAGAAGAAAGACGTCCATGAGAACCTATTATCAAGAGGTGAACTAGGAGGTGAAGAAAGGCGATCTATCTGTCACACGGTGATGACCCACCCATCCCCTTTTGCAGAAAAGCCGAACCCGGTTCAGGAATAAGGCCCAAATTGTTGGTACATAGATCTAGTATACTTTTTAGGTAGCGAGGAAATATGAAATATTTGATTTCCTGGGGAAAGAAAAATTCACACTTAACATCAATCAATCCTAACAAGGATGAATCCAAAGAGAAAGACTTATCAGGCAGCACAATCTATGAATCACACCGTTAACAATGCATGTTGGGGTTTCAAAAATGTCATATAGAACATGATCAACAAAGGGATACTCAAATTCCCTTACAAAAAAAAGGTTATGGCAATCGATGATGATCCTTTCCCACTAGTGGCCTTAATCAACACCGCCACTAATCAAGAGCATTGATGTGACCTAAGAAGGAAAACTCTTCCAAAGTAGCGCATGAGTCCCTAAATATTGTCTGATCTGTGTTGATAAGTTTAAAAATGAGTGGTTTACAAGTAGTAATGACCTCTATCGTGAGAAATTAAATAAGGGAATACATCTGGGGCAAAGAGCATATAACCACATTCTCAAGGAAGAGACTTTCCTGAAAAGGCAAGATGAACTCCTGTGTGGGATGAGTTCATTCTCCCAGAGAAAAAAGGCTGTAGAAAAGTTTCGTTCCTCCATGAGGTATGTAACACCCCAAATTATGCCCCAAAGTTTGGGAGTACCCAAAGAATAACAAAAATCATCACACGCCAAAGAAGAATAAACTTATATCAATATAAGAAATACAATGAAGGAGACATCATCTAATTAAGGACCTAAAGGTCATATGATAAGAAGATTATATGCCCTTATAGAAATATTGATAAGTTTGAATTGCAAAAAGAATGGAATAGAAGGACCTAAATGCAAGAGATAAAAATTGATATCAAATTGGATAAGGCCAAACATGGCCTAATGATAAGACCAAAAATCTCATTTTTTGGCTTTGTGAAGGTTAGGGCTTTACGTAGAAGAAGAGAAGGAGAAAGAAGAGAAGAAAAGAAAAAGAAGGAAGAAAGGAAGAAGAGAAGAAGAAGAAAGAAAAAGGAAGAAGAGTAGTCTGGAAAGAAAAAGCCAAGGCATGGAATACTCATATGAAATCTTGCCTGAGCCTATATGTTAGAAATACTTGTCTAAGTTAAGGTTAGAAAACTAACTAGAATACATGTGTATTTTGCTATTTAAGTTACTTGAAGTTTTTATTTGAAATGGTTTGTTTTAGTTAAAATAATTTCACAAATGGCTAAATCGGTCATTTATGTTTCAAAGATGACACTCTAGTGCCTAGCATAGGAGTAGACGCTTAGTTGTGAGCTCCACCCAGGTGGAGGTCTCTACGCCAGGTTAACCCTGGTCAGTTTTGGTCTTGTCGCTTAAAGGCATTTCTAGTCCTATTTTGGTTCCTCTCTTCGCATCTCAACAATCGTCCATCGACTAATGAGGATCCTAATAAGTGAATGAAAGAGTTCAGATGCTAAGGTAAAATTTTTATGAAAATGTTCTCAGACTTCATTTAGTTGGGCAAACATTGTTTCTCGTTTCTTTGCTAATGTGTTTAAATGTGTGTTATTCCTGTTAAGGGATGAAAAGATAAATGTCAACACCCGAATATACCGTAGTCAAGCCAAGAGATGTTTAGGTATTTTGTGTATACTTGAATTTTCAGAAATTAAATGCAAAACGCGAAATCTGAGAAACCTGGAATTTGTACGAGATATAAGGGTAAATTTGTATTATCAAATTGTACACAAAAGTCATAAGATAAAAGATGTGAGGCTATTATAGAAATAACATAACTCAGGAGCAAATAGAAAAGAGCTGAAGGACCAAAGTGTAATAAATGAAACTGAGTCAAATTAATGCATTTTGTAATAAACAAGGCTTTAGAGAGAGAACTAAATAAGACCATAATTTGGTCTCTCATTCGGGATTTTGGGAGAGCAAACGTGAAGAGGAGAAGAGAGGAAGAAGAGAATAAGAAGAGGAAGAAGAGAAGAAAGGTATGGAAACCATGTTTTTGTATGGAATTTGTATGGAGATGCTATGATTTTGTATGGAAGTTAGTTTACACTTGGGAGATGTGTGTTTGGAGAATATATGAATATCCTTTGATTTTTGTTGGATTTGTGAAAAGAAAAAGGCTGAAAACAACAAATTTGGGTTGTTTGCTTGGGTCCTTCACAAGAAATGAGGGGACCCTCGTAACGAGGTCCATGCCATCGGTATGTCCACGCCGCGCATGGTCGAAGAGGATTTTTCCATCCTAGTTCTGGCCATGAGAAGCTTATTGTTCGCAAAGATGAAACGTCAGGTTTTGCTTCTATTTCGTTATTCGTTATTCCGCGACTTGTCGACTAATGGGGATCCTATAAGTGTATGAAAGGGTCCATTCATGTTTGTAATATAAAGGAAAAATTATACCGCACCTTGTCACCGAGGCGGAGCGTGTGGGTAAACTTAATGCCCTTATGATAAGATAGTAAGTTTCTGAATACATATAATTGTAGGAATGCCTAAGACCAGATATTGAATGACACGACACTTCGCTATGGCAGCACGCTGATCGCTGGCTTCAAGACTCGCTAGTGGTACACGACACTTCCTCGCTAATGCAAGGTGCATGTTCCTGACATTAGTGTCAAATGGCCAGCACACACTCGCTACGCGCAAGCACGTTCTGACAAGGCCGGCACCGCTAGTGTTACGACACTTCGCTACGTAAGGCACGTCGATTGGTGTTTCACACTTCGCTTAAACACGCACCTCGCATCGTACCGCACTCGGTACTGGTCAGGTCGTAGTCCTACTCATTTTTACATCGTGTCTAGTAATCCAACGCTATATGATAAAGAGTCCGACAATGTTAAGGTAAAAATATGCCGTCAGCTCATGATGGTACTTTATATGAGCAGCTTCAGAGGTGATCACGTACCTCGCAGGCGGCCTATAACTTCTACTTTAGAGATTTAAATAAGTATGTTCATATGTAAAGACAAGATATACTACAAGTTTGTTATATGAATTCTTGATATCCTACCGATATTTGTAATCATATGCTAGACTTAAAAGATTTACCGCTGTGTATACATGTAACATATGTTTCCTTACTAAGCGTAAAGCTTAGCACTGGGTTTTTAATCCCGTGGTAGGTACAAAGGAGGACTTGAAGATTCCAGATTCTCACAATAGCCATCACACTCAGAGGTGTTCAAACACATGCAGGTTCCGCGCTCGACATGTAAATGTAAATGTACGCTTTGTATATCTATATGTACCGACTCGAATGTATGTGTTGGTATCAGAAACACCACTACGCGGTATTTCTTTACTTTCAGGTCCTTATGATATTTTGATTCGCTATAAGACTCGCTTAGTGCAGAAGAGTCATAGTACTGGGCTCACAGGCCCTCTATAGGTCCTGCAAGTAGAAATGGACGAGGAGAGGCATGGACATGTAATGAAGGCATAGAAAAACATATAATGTCTAACTAATATGAACAAAGATGTCAGAGAGAAATGAGTAAGAAAATATGATATGATTACCTGATAACAATAGTTATTCGGGATATGGGATATATTGTAAATGAAATAAAAGAAATTAAATTGCTTAGAACCCAAATACAGGATAGATGGGCATGCCTATTGTGAAAAGACACAAGATTATCGATCACTGGCCCCCGTTGGCCACACAGCCAAATTTTTATAGATGGTTTGTCTGCATAACATTTATAAACACTACTCCTAGTCTGGTAATTGTAATATCTGCAGAAGATTATAATACCTTAGGGTCCTTATAGTTCCCGTATACCCTAAGGGTTTCATAGTATGAAACATAAGAGATAAAATGACAAAAGTATGCAAATGACATGACATGATATGAGAAGCATAGCATTGCTATGTGATGATATGTACACAGTGATAATGTCACTGTGATCCCAATCCAACCTGAATGGCGGATTCGAACCTAGTCCCATCACTACAACTATACTATCTATATACCGCTGACTGCTCTTTCTCGTAGAAATAACCAGATCATGGGTATGCATGTTCACTTCTAATAACAAAAACTGGCTTACATATAGTGAATCATCACCAAGGGAATCCACCAAACTACACAGTACTGAGTCCCATTTATTATACATGTGTACATTTGCTATTGAATATATTTTAGAGCAAATGGAATACAAAAATATAATCATACTCCTTCACTGAGCTTTACATCCATATATACATCACAAACACTGTGAGATTACTAAGCAAAGGCGTGAGCACCTATCTCTCTGGAGTTGCCAGTCATGGCTTCATGGGATGTCCCGTCCTCTTGGTTCTCGCACTCTACACTGATTAACACCAAAAGCGCTTCTTTTACTACTTTAGTAATATGCGCTTGACAACACCACATAATCACGTTTATACATATGTATCATATATTCACACATATTCATATAACTTTATTACTTATCTTATATCTCATTAGTGTCATATTTCCGATATGTCTGCATGTCTGCATAATTCCTATCATACTTTACTATATTCTGCTTCTATATATACTTTACATCTCCATACTTCTCATCTTTCCATGACTTATTGCATTCCATGTATTATTACTATAATGTCATTTCTTAGACTGTGCATATATCATGTTTTATTTCCACATGGCCATGTGCTCATGCTTATACTCTTTTCTGTATTCTTCATTTTCCTCATACTTGACTATCGTATACTTTCATATGTTATGCTTTCATCTTGTACTTTTCTATATATCGCCATCTGTAATATTCTATACTTCACATATTTGGGAAAATGCCTATTATTCTATCATACTTTAGAAGCTTTCAGATATTTTTTTCCAGACTTTTCTTATGTTGGCTTAAAGCCAATACTTTCATATCATATCTATTTTTTCATATTACGTGAATTTCATTCCTTATATTCCGTAGGAGTAACATAAGACTTATACTTTACCATCATATCATATATACCGCTACATGCTTTACATAAGCCACGTATTACATTCTCAGACCGTCATATCATGATAATCTTCTACCTTATACTTTTATATACTACTTCTCTTTCATAAATCAGGAATACTATTATCATGTACCGTGTTCATATACTTTTGTACTTTATATACTTATACTTTTCATGTGTTCATCTTTCATGCTATAGCTTTATCGCTTCTTGCTCCATATTCTTTCATATACTTTTCTTCATGTCCTCTTATATCGTATTTCTTTTTCTGCAGGTAACTTTATACTCATCATCCTTCATAAATGCTGGTATGCTTCATATCATATCATATCATATACTTTGTATACATTTTCTTTACATATACTTTTCTTCTTATAGTTCATGCCCACAATTTTGTAGCTGCAAGACACAGAAATAACCGGATGTACCCGAAGGTACTATCACTGACGACAAAGATCTCTATCCGTATGTATCCAAGGTACCATCATCTGTGACAAGACAAAGGATTCCCTATACAGACCCAAACGGGGCCGTGATATACTCGAGGTATCATCACCGCACGAGACAAATGACCATACATGTACGATCCAAACGCACCCTATGTCATCACCCAACCGGGCCTGATATCTCAGAGGTGTCAGCCGACTGTAGATCTTCCTATAGGCATGCCCATTCATCCATCTACCCTACGCATATTACCAAGCAATCGCTTTGTTACATTTTCAGCATTATTATTTCCATAAGTTTATCAACTATTGTTATCATGATTGCTTATGCAATATATATATTTATCATTACTTTAATATGTATTCATTCTCATATCCTGTGAAGCTTCGTTACTGCCTTACATTCCCATAATCACATATATTCATATCTTTTCATCATTTAGCTTTGTCTTCGTATCATATGTAATCCTATCATATATCATGAATGCATCTATGCACTCTTTGTATTCATATATTCATATATCTTTATATATTCAAATATCCCTTTATATCATTTATACATCATATCCTTGGCGTCATCATGATTTAGCTATTCATGTACATTCTATATTTCTATCATGCATACTTTTTACCTATTCATGTGTTCCTTATCATGTTCCATCTATTCAAGCTTTCAGATGACAATCATATATTCATATATTTCATAATTTTTGATTCATATCATGTCATCTACTTATACATCTTATATCTTGTTAACTTATATCTTCATGTACTTTATCAAACTATCATATCTTATTTATAAACCTATACACTATATATCATATGCTTTTCTCGTAATTTACCACTGTCTTTTCTCCCGTAGAAGTATAGAACAGAGACTCTTCCTTTGATACCTCCTTAGGTACTTTTCATCTATGCCCTTTACATCAGATCTACATATATTTTTATTTCTGTCTATATCTACATCCTTTCTACCATGTATTCCAATTAACTTAACCATTAAAGTACGCCTGGAAAATCTCACCTCAGACAAGATGTGGGGCACCAAAATACAAATAGCATATGGTTAGATTCTAGATCAATGTTTTCTTTCCACAGAGTCCAAGAATACCCATAATGGAGTCCCAACCCAAGAAGCTATGTTGTAGTCAGTGACGAAAATCAGTAACTCTGCAAAGACTGCAGCAGCAGCGAGCACTTAACTGATTTGTCATTTTCGGGATCTTAACTTCATATTTGATAATCGGGTCTTTGTACCATTTAAAGCCAAGGTGCTATGTCTTCTCCAACAGAATCACCCAACCAGCAATCCGAAACCTTCAAGTTACATTCTCCTAAATAACTGACTACCTATGTTCAAAACTTAACCGTAAATTAAGTTTAACATACCCACTGGCGTGAATTTACGGGCCACATAGTCAGAATTCTGAAGGTATCTATTTAGAGTTTTTGTTCTCCTTTGAAGCTTAGTTGAAATAAATGATCACTTGAATCACCACTTATAAGAAATGAGCAAGTTGGTGGCTAAATACAAACATCATTCAAAATAGATACTGGGTACCGGTACTACTCAAGGATTGGGAATTACGGTACCTGCATTCACTGGCTTGCACCGGTACCACCCCCTCGAATTCTTCTGCAGCAGGTGGTTTTTCTCCACTTTTTCAAGACTGCTTACCCAACTCAACTCAATCTATATACACACATCAAAACTAATTCCATTCATCTTGTAACCTCTATTCTGGATTCAATCCTTCAATATTTATCTTACTTCAAAAACCTATCATGAATTATTATTTCCAAAAAACATCCTGATTATGGTCATAACCCATACATACAACCTAATATAATATTAGCCTAGGGTATTGATCCCCAACTGGTCACTGCACTAAACTATAAATCCAACCTCAAAGGAGGATTCTATACTCTTGATCCCATACTCTTAATTCCATACTAGAATTCATTATTATAGCATAGTTTTTTGGCAAACTCCACAACCCACACAAACATGTCCATACAACTATACAAAGTTCCATATGGCTCTTCCTTTCTTCTTCTTCTTCTTCTTTCTTCCTCTTCCCTCTTCTTCTTCTTCCCTTCTCTTCACATCTCTACATTTTTGTCTCTCAAAACATAGATCAATTGCCTTTTATCCAATTTGAGTTAAGGCCATGCCTGCCTTTGCAAAGCTCTTTCACTTGTATTTGTAGTCCTTTCTCTTTTATTATTCTCAATCTAACTTATATAATATTATACTTTGGCATCCCATCTTTCATCTTACACTTAAGTCTTAAGTGGCAATTCACTTTACTCTTTGACTTTTATATTAATTCTTGCTGTTACTTTATTTTTAGCATTATTTTATTCAAAAATATATATATATTGTTCCCAAAATATGTTATAAAATTACATAATTAAAATATAGATAAGTACAAGAAGCAAAAATGTAATGAAAAATGATATAGAATGAAACATGATAAGATGAATGGGGTATGATATATGTAGAAGCACATCTATAAATGATATGTTCAAACACCAAGCATGCGGTATGAATAAACATAGTTATTATAAATATTTAAAGTAATTTTTATTATTAGGAGGTCGTCCGTATGTAATATCACAACAGGCTGACGGGTGTTTCATCCGTGTAGGTACAGGAGAAGTGGGAACTAGAAGCCCGGACAATCCACATTAGCAACCAAGGTCAACATACTACTAGGTGCCCATTGATGACTCTTTTAGTCTATTTTTGTATATATTGAACACTCCCATTTATGGAGTTTTGAATATAGCTTGTAACGCCGCATGTAACACTGGGAAGAATGATTATACATGAATGAATAAGTTAATGGTATGGTAAAAAGTAAAAGATAGCTACAAGTTAACAGATAAAGAAGACTTATGCTGGGGCCACAAGTTAGATGGTAATAGAGGTTGACAAGGTAGGTTCATTTTCCAAGGAGAATGACACAGTGTGTTCGTAGAATGTTCCTCAAGAAATAGAGCCTTTTCCCCAAGGGGTAAGTTCACTCCTCCAAATGATAAAGTTGTAGGGAAAGTTACTATTCCAAGGAATAAGGTAAATAAACCTTTTTTTTCCAAGGGATAGAGATGAAAGATGAGATTTCCAAGAGGGCGGATCTGGGGATAGAGTCAGGCTCTAAGTAAAAGCATGTTTCATTATAGGATAGAATCACAATTCCTCCAAATGGAAGATTTCCCCACAGAGAAGATTGCATTAACTTCACCCAAGGGAGCCAAGGTGAAGTGACATGCACCAAATAAACATGTTTTTCCAAGATATGTTGACCAGCTTCGCAGATGTAATGATGTCTCCCGGCTGACACCACTTCTCCAAAAGATAAGGGAAACAAACTTGGGGTTGCCAGGTGAGGATTTCGTAGATGGAAAGGCTCTCATGCGAGGCGATCATTCCTCCCATGGTTTCTCTCGTCAAAGGTGGCAGACAACACAAAATTTTCTCAAAGCTCATACAGGACTCGTAGAGGAGGATGCAAGAGGCAAAGAGCAGAATTGATAAAAGGTAGCTCATTGACAAATCTAATAAGACACCAAGTGGAGGAGGCCATGGAATTAGATAAAAGGAAGAAAGGAATGGTTCCTAGCTTCTGAAAAACAAAGTTTGGGAGGAAAGCATAGAGAGGATATGAACAATGAGTACGCGTATGAAGTCATGGACTGAGGCCTTACCACTGTTAGTGAACTCCTATTTTCTATAAATTGTTCCATTGTTTCTTTAACATTGCCAACTATCTTCTGCTAAAAAAGGAAGAGAACTGAGCGAGGTGAGAGTAGTGGTGCACCTTGCGATAAAAAGATGAGGACCACGGTGGGGTCACCATAGAATCCTCTAAAGAATGCAGACCCTAGAAGGTAATACTTTAGAAACCCTATGTGGAAATGACGAGGCACATAAAGCCTTTGTACGTAAGAGCTCATCTCAATGGCAAACCGATATCCAAGGTGTAAGCATCCCTTTCCGCCGACCGACAGGGTCCAACCGGATTCGGGAGGCACAGCCGGCATTTATCAAAAAAATTTCATTTAGACATTTAAAAGCCCCATTTTTTTTCAAAAATTATGGAAGGGTTTTTAATCGTTTCTGTAGGCCCATACAATTTACATTTAACCAAAATATATATACAATGAAGGTATTCTACAACTAGTAAATAATATACAAATTCTGCTTCCGTAGTTTAACCTCTTTTGATCATAAAACATCAATTGTTCAAAATATGATGGATGCATACAGATTTATATATACTTTTATCTCAAGAATCTTCTGATGACTCGCGCCCCTTTGATTCGTTAGGGTCCCAATCGTTATTCACTTGATACCGAAAGATTGGTAAAAACAATACGCCTAAACATTTTCATGCTTAGTAGTCGCTTCATTTTATTTTAAATCGAAACATGCAGGATGAGTAAAACAATAAGTGGTGGCCAATTGTCAATGGCCAATGCAGTACAATAAGTATCTAAATATATATTTTTCAATAAATCAATTACAATTCATTGGACATCTCAAGCTATGCATTTTCATACGCACTAAATCATTCAAATCACAAATCGTGCACTTTTCAAGCTCATTATCATTATTTAGTTCTTATCTAATTTAACCTATGATTTCTGGCACAGACACTAATCACCTAAGACAATTTCACTAGGCTGCAAAATGGCATTTAGATATATATTTTTTCAAGAATCAATTACATACAATCATTGGCCATCTCAAGCTATGCATTTTCATATGCACTAAATCATTCAAATCACAAATAAGGCACTTTTCAATCTCTTATTATCATTTTTCATTTTAGCCCTTGACTTTAACCCATGATTTCGGTACGTAATATCTTAATCACGCACGCCTCTCACTAGGTCAGCAGCCGGGCATTTATATATGTATGATTTGCCACATAAATCGCACTACAATTCATTGGCCATCTCAAGTTGCAGACATTTTCATGCACTAAATCATCTAAACACAACGTAAGAGTCTTTTCAATCTTCATTAATACTTAAGATTTTAGCCCATATCGAATTTTTAACCTATGATTTCTGGTGGTATTAATAATCTAATCACCTGTACAATTCCAATCGCTGCGTGTGCCGGTATTTATATATATATATATATATATATATATATATATATATATATATATATATATATATATATATATATATATACTCGGTTGGTGTACACTACCGATATCGTCTTCGCTTAGGGCTGACGGATTGGTATAAATACAATAGCACGTTTGTTCCACTCTTATTGGCAGGGTATACCAATTTATCCTGAGAATTTAACAGCTAACATTCTATTAAGGGTATTCAAATCGGGCTTAGGAAAATACAAGATAGTATGCATTTTTATACAAACAAATCATTTCAATATCAAGTAATTTTCTATGTCATCTACTCTGTATCTGAACTGACTTCTCAAATTCTTAACTTAAATCAACTTTGCAATTCATTTCACAATTTATTTCATCAACCACTTAAAACAACTCAACAAGCAATTCAAAAATTTTGGAGTTAGAGATTCGAAATAATGAGAGAAAGGTGTAGAACAAACCAAAAAGTTTTGCACTTTGATTCAAATCCTCAGAATCCCGATCTTAGTTCGGGTTTTCCTCCTCATAAACCCATATTCCAAACAATTAAAGAACAATATTATTCGTGCGTGCTAGTGTTTTTGGTTAAGGTTGATTTTCGAAGTTTAATATCATATTTTATCTAAGAAGGTCAAGGGCAAGATACTAGTCTGTATGGTTGTTAGTTTCAAACTTTAATCCATCATAACCAAAATACTAAAAAAATTTTCCCTTACCTATAACCTTTTTCACAATACTATTTTGATCAACTAAACCATCCCCAAAGGAAGATTAAGTAAAAACTCAAACAATCACTAACATCTACATGCAAGGACCTGTTATTTCGCTTTGTACTCTCCGAATTTATTACCCAAAATTATTCAAACGGTTTTCAAAAAATTATGAAACTCTCCACTTAGTCATTTATATATCCAATGAAATCTCTGAAAATTTTCAATTTAAAATTCCTTCTCTAAGGCCCTCAACCACATAACACATGTAGGGCAAAACATGCTGTTTTTTTCAAACAACAATACCTTTAAAACGTGTCACCAAAACCAATTCTAATTTTGTCCAAAATTAACTTCAAACATTGATTTGATTGGATTAGATCAAGGCCTAACCAACCCCCAAGCACCTAAATCAGACAGAACCACTGGTGCGCTTTTAACTTTAACATCTAGATCTTGCTCTTACTCTGCAAAACATAATTCGGGCTAATATTACATTTTTGATAGATTTCCGGCACTCGTGGTTGGCAAATTTTTACACACTTCCTTCCAATTAAATTATTCCCCCAGAATTTAATTTACCCAGAATTTTGAATCACTCAAATTGATGAGTGAAACTCATTTTACTTAACAAAACACTTCACACAACAACACCCAAAATAGTTATGTTCCCGTGAGCCAGCCAGAACCTCACCTTAAGCCCATATTCGGGAGTCTTAGAGCTTGCCTTTCCAAGTTCCATTCTGTATACATTTAGCCATATTATTTTATGGTTCTTTTCCAATTAGAATCATTTCATTTGGATATTTAAAAATTTTATATCCTATAACAAAAACAAGAACAGGGGTTTCGACAAATTTTTGACAACATTTCCTTTGAAAACCAAACATTTCCCTTTTTACAAACACTCCTCCAACTAATCCAAACCAATTAGGGTTTAGTTTCTTACCTTTGAATCTCTTGATTCTTCAACGTTTCCTCCTTCTTTTCTGATCACTTGAAACCATAAATGAAAAGAGATCTCCCACCAAAACCTTGGCCTTCAACTCTAAATTTCTTTCTTTCCCTTTTCTCCAAGAACGAAATGCACAAATGTGCCTTATCTTAATCACACATTTGTATTCAATCTCATTTAATGGTTAAGGCCTTGTTTGGCCTCATTCTTGGCTTTTCAAAATAAGTTCCATTTGTCATTTTTGACATTTAAGTCTTTATTTCACTTCATTTGTAACTCACATTAGCTAAGCTTATTCTATTTCGCCCTAGGTCCTCATTTCACAATTCCAAATTTGTCATTTACACTTTAAAATTCTACAATAGATATATATATATTTTATTTAAATCAAAAAAAATCTATTTATTTTATTTATACTCCTAAACACATAATAATAAAATATATATATCATAAAAATAATTAGGTTATTTTTTCATGCTACACAATAATATCTTGATAGATAATAACAAGAATGTAATGCCATTGAAGATGTTGATAACTTTGGGAATGAGCTTAGTGATCTGATAGAAACATAGGTGGTTGTGTATGCCTTTACTGGAGAAGTATCCAAGATCCTGGGGATACTACCTATAGATGTCATCATTGGCACTAGAAACTCGCATTATCGAATCTTCTTTGTAGATAGACTCTACGCAAATTACAACATTTGCTAGGAAGGGACTCACCGTGCTAACCGGGTATGTACTCATCTTCTCTTCACCAATTTTATTGTTTTGGAAAGGTAATGTAGTAGCATGGTGGTGATAACAAACTTCAAGGGCGCACAGGATCCAGGAATGCATTATGATCGTGAATTGCTCCATCAAGCTCCACTAGCAGTAAGGAAATATAGGGTCCCATGAAAGCATATATGGACTCAAAGGGTCAGGAACCAAATGAGGCATCTGAAACTCCTGCAAAGGTGAATACAACTGCCTGCAGTCGACGAGCCCAACTCATCGAGGAGAGAGATCGATGGATGATTGATTGCATTTGAAGGAAAAGGCAAAGAGGTCGCAGAATCGCATATATTCAAAATGAAAATGTAGTAGGTTATGGAAAGGATTAAAGAAGAGCACCTCAAGGAAACTTGTGGAGCTGAGATGAATTTTAAAGGGGATGATTATGAAGAAGATGAAGAAATACAAATGGAGGATTTTACAAGCCCTCTTGTTCGAAGACACGCAACCCTGGCGCACACACCGACCCTTATAGAGGAAATGAACTCTACCGGAGGAGCCATGATTACTTATATTAAAGGTTCCATGCCGCTCCAACTTTCTGAAGAAGTGGATTATCGGGCACACTACAAAGTTCAAGATTTTTTGTTTGGAATTATGACGAGATTCCTGTGTGGTCGGACAAAGCTTTGGGGGAACACAATTACCTATCAAGTTTTCCAGTTCTACTCCCTTTTAGTAAACCACCTAGAAGACAAGGAGGAAATAAGGTGAAAAGTGGGATCGAGAAGTTTTAAGGCCAAATTCATCATACTACGAGGTAATGTACAAATGGTTAAGTGCAAACATTGTCCCTGTATGATAAAGAAGAATGGGGGAAACTTAGAGTTAGTAGAGATCGTTAGGGATTTAAATGATGTCACTCCCAAAGAGAATGTAATACTGGACACCCAATCCTCGGGGTCCGTTGGACAACCCGTCAATCACGCAAGCATTTCGTCATTCAGGACGCCCAAAGATTCATTTCCTTCGCTAACCATCCTAAGCACGTATCACTTCCAAGGGTTTCCAACACGTCAAAGTATGGCAGCATATAAAATGATACCTGCTAGGAACTACATATTCACCCAAAACCATGGCCTTTCAAAGGATGGACCATGGTCAGACTGGAAAATCTAATTTAGCTTCATCAAAAAGAGACAACTTCATCTTATTGCTACGCACTACTTCATCATCATAAAGGGAGACAATACCCTTGAAGAATGGAAGATAGAAGGATGTGATCCACCATCAATAGAGCATCATTCAGATTTGTGTACCCTTTCAAATCATTATAATCACTCAAGGCAACACATTCACTAGGGATGAGATGACTTATTTTGCCAAGGACTATGACATTCAACTCATCATATCCACTCCCTTTTATGCCCAAGTAAATGGGTAGGCAAAAGCTTATAATAAGGTGTTGATAAACATCCTGGAGAAGATGCTGGAGGATAATCTTAGAGATTGGCACATAATTTTATTTGAGACCCATGTCAGAACTCAAAAGATAGTCTAGGGTAAGTCCCACTTTAACCAATATAAACAATATGTAAAGCCCAATGGAGGTGTATTCTTCTGAGCAAAATCAGTACATGACTCCTTAATCCTTACAAATGTGCTGAAGCATGATGATTGAACTTTGAGGTACTGACGGGAAGAGATTTGAGGCGCCAACCACATCATGATCCAGAAAGAGTCAGGCTCTGATTTACAACAAGCGGTCAAAAGAAAGAGTTTTAAACATATATTTGAAGGTGTTAGGTCTATCAAAAGCGCTAAAGGCGAGAATTGGGTTAAATGTCTGCATCAGATGGCGTCATTCAAGGTTCATCAAATAATCGCTTGAATGCCCATCAAGTACCGTTTTGGCAGGAGCCACATAAAAGGTTCATCAATGGGCACTCAAGAATACACTTTCATAATGCGGGAAATGTCGATAATCGCCAAGAAAAAGATAGGAGCTATGGAATAACAAGAAAGAGGTCCTAATACACTATTTCGACTGGGAAAATATTCCTGAAGGTTACTTCTGAGGATAAAGTAGGGCTGTCAGCCACTCACTACTCAAACCTTTTAATCTTCAATGGTCATACTTGTTATACCTCAATGTTTTATAGCAATAAAGTAGGTTTCCGACCCTTTAATCATGAAGTAGATAAATCTTTGACGGAAGGTTAAAGTAGGCCGTATGGATCCCAAACAAAGGTTTTTCCTCAAGGATGGGCTTATTATGTCATCACTCCAAAAGAAAGGTTCCATGACCAATTTTCTAGGACCCGGGAGTATGGGATGACGCAGTAATAAAATGGCTTCTTAGTCATTGCATTAATGTTGATAACTATCACTATGTTCTTATCGCCTTCGCCGGATTTCTAAAAATGTAAGTAAACCATGACTATTTAAAATGGAGAAATGAAAAGCAACAGAATGGTTGATAGACTTGATATTGAAATGTCTCATGATCATAGCTTCCTCTAGAAAATCTACCTTATACCATCACTTCCCTAAAGTTGGTCCCTTGACCACTGTAGGTATGAGATCAATTCCAAGATAGGATTTGAGACAGTAAAATTAGTCTTTGATCACTTCACCTCAAAAACACAAACTTCTTCAAGATTCCCTATTGATTTCCCAAGGAAGACTTCTTGACCACATCAAGATTAGGGAAATAGGGGTGGAAATATCCAAGTAAATAAGGTAGGCCTCTAGGCCACTAGGTACACATATTCCCCAAACATAGCACTTGGACAAGTTCACGAGAGAGTATCATAATCAATTTTAGATTGAGGAATGAAATGATAGATGAATGGAAAGTTCTTAGAATCACTCTAAGATTGAGGAAATAAGCCCTCATTAAGTAAAGGAAAGTGGGTTTATACTGAACATTCAAATAAGGCAGTTAGAAATGAAAAAAATTAGACAAAAATCGCCAATTCGATAAGGAACGAAGAAGTATGCGTAATGGGAAGACGCAGATCGCGCACCACTTATATTCTCGCTGTCGCGACTATGGCACCCCAGGTGATGAACTTCGCAAAGGTAGTCGCAATCCACAACAATTCCATGCGTTACAACCATAAACCCCGGCGCGCCACTATTTTCAGCACACAGGTAAATGCAGTCGCACCACATCACCCTATGGTCATGACCATGAACCTTCTCCTCGCCAAGAATGAATGCACGCTTTCATAGTTACGACTACGCACTCAAGATCGCGCTAAGACTCCTAGCCATGACTATACACCGTTTTCAAACAAAATGATGACAGTCCATGTCTATTATAAGCTTGAAGGATCTAAGATTTGAGAACTGTAAAAGAGGCCTTTTGGGCCACTATCTACAGTGGGACGGTTTTTATCAAGCTCGTCCCAATCACAATAAGAAAAGTGAGCTTTACAATGACTTAATTGAGGGAATGATAGAACGCCCTTCCCCACCCTCGAGAGTCACTGATTGATAGAATCATTAATCGACATTGAAGGGCCCATTTCAAGTATATATATCATGAAGACATAA
Source organism: Tetrastigma voinierianum (assembly GCA_016808115.1). Classification (NCBI taxonomy): domain Eukaryota; kingdom Viridiplantae; phylum Streptophyta; class Magnoliopsida; order Vitales; family Vitaceae; genus Tetrastigma; species Tetrastigma voinierianum. Next base: position 51,327 of record JAEQBH010001212.1, on the reverse strand, counting down.
ATCAGAACCGTAGTTGGTGTCAACTGTCGTGGTACATGTTCGAGTCCAACTACTGTGTTTACACGTTCCAATTATTCCAAAATATTACATTTACATTTTCATTACACTGTTCAATTCTAGACCACAAGAAAGACTCCCATTGTTGGCCAAGTGCTCTAATGCGTATCGTCTCTACAACATCTATAGTACCTACAAGGATGAAACACTCATGCTAAGCTAATAGATTAGTGGGAAAACAGATAATAGATATGACCACTTTTAGTGGTCCTCAATTACAATATACATTTAAAATAATTCATGCCTAGTATCACAGAACTCAAAGAAATTATTGATTTATAACAAAGGTACCAGATAAAAAGACATAATGAATCGTATATGTTTTACATCAAACTATTACTTATTTTCATATATTTCCATTACAAACAGATAATAGAGTCATATAAACAAAGAGTTCAGAGCAGACTAGTAACATGAACAGAGACAAATAGGTGCCCTCACGCAAGACAAGATCGAACAAAAAGTGTCAAGCACCAAATGTACGTACATGCAAATTACTTAATCAAGTGGTGTCAGAGTACCACAAGACATAGATCGTCACACGAAATGTATGTCGCTCTGATTAGACAAGAGGTCAAAGCAATTTATACGTATCGCACCTATTCATTCACTATCCGGCCTTAGGCATTCACACAATTATATGTGTTTTTAGAGCATTTTATTTTTTCCTTGTTAACACTCATGTGCTTATATAACCCATTCATTTAGGCTTGATAAGGAAAGAAAGCAAAACATGCTTAACAAAAACAAGAAAACAAAGCTTGTTCGGGAGACTGGTTTGCCTAGGCGAACCAATGCTACGCCTAGCGGAGGGGTCGCTTAGCGCGATTCACAAGTGCTGAGGCAAAGGAACAATGATCGAAAACAATTTTTCGTTCGCTAGAGAACAGTGCCGGGCTTAGATGCACTCTTCACTACAGACAGAAAGGAAATGTAAATGAGACATTTTTGCCCTATTTCACCAGACACTTCCAATCCAAAACCAAAAAAAAAAAAAAACTCAAAACAAACTAAAAACTAACTTAAACCAACTAAAAACACTTTTATAATGAGAGTTAGGGTTTTCCTAACTCACACATATCCAAAGAATGAGGTTAGAGAATTTCCTAACCTTGATTTTCTTAAACTTCTAAACTATCTTCCTTTTCTTCTCTTTTGTCAACAAGAAAATAAGAAATGGAGAATCAAATCAAAATTTGGCTCCCTTACAAACTCAGATGCCCTGTACATTCCAAAGCCAAAGATGGGAACTTCCCATTCTAGAAGACACCTTAGGTCTTATCCCTTTCGGGACTTAATTTTTCCTTTTTCTTTTAGTCCTTCTTCTTCATTCAATTTTAAAACCAAACTTATCACAATTCTACAATGATATAATCTTTTTACAATGTCCCCTAAGTCCCTAATTACACTACCAATTTACCCTTTAACTTTTTTAATAATTCCTATTTATCATGTTTCACACTTATAACTTAAATTTATGAAAATACTAAATTTTTGACTTTATTATACCCTAAATATCATAAAACTACTAGGTAGTATAATTTAGGTATGTTACAAAGAACATCCAAAAAATGTAATTATCCCAACAACAATCATTTAAGAATTATTCAAAGTAATTTTCAATAAATATCCAAAGGTGAAACTAAGGCCACCTTCTTGTAATCACTCAGTTCAACCACTTTAAGAAGTGCATGTGAAAATGTCATCAAACACACACATCTAAAGAGTACGCCTAGTGCCACCTTGGTCCACTAATGCAATGTCATGGTTATGGTGCATGTGTGTAAATGTTCAGTGATAGCACATATCCAAAGGTAGGCCTAGTGCCACCTTGGTCCACTAGTTCATACACATAAAGTAGTGCATCTATGAAAATGTCAATGAGTTCCCAACATAACAATCAAAGAAGGTTGGCTAGTAGCCACCTAATCAAGAAAAGGTAAGATGTTAAATATTAGTCAGCTTACCTAAAAGTATGGTGGCAATATATAAAATAGATGAGCTAGTATGGGTAATGTCAAAACCAGCAACCATGTCCAAGGCCGAGGTTCATTCATATCTTAGAAAATCAAAAGATCTCAAAGAGTCCTGTATAAGCACCCTTGGTGGAAGCATCAATTTACGTAATTGCAGGTCGGGATCAACAAATTTTTCCCCTTATGAGGATAGAAAATCACCTAAGGAAATAGTCTTTGCTAGTGCTTGTGCGCCTGAAAGGATGAAGGAAGAACCTCACCCTATCAGACGTGAAGACAAACTTGATTTTTCCCTCTACCTTCAACCACACCGATTCGCTCTTCCTAGGCATGATACTTAGCTTTTACTTCCTCTAATCTTTGGATGCTCTGGTTAATAGATAGCTTAGATTGCTCATACTCAAATTGTTTCCCCCTCAATTCCTCCAACTCAGACATCACTTGAGCATTCTCCTTTACCACATGCTCAATGGAAGAAAATAACTAGGAGCATGGGTTATAATCCCAGAAATGAAAGCCCCAACCTCAAGCTCAAGAGAAGTGGATTGTAGCACTACCATAGCCTCATGAAAAGCATTTTTTTTAGACAATGGATAAGGAAAGAAGGTCTAAGCTCAGCAGATGATTAATAGTGGAGTAGGCAACAACTACATCCGGTTCAGTAAGAGGTCTGGATGGCAGCTCAACATAAGGAGTGGCTTGGTCCAGAAAGGAGAGATCAAATGAAGGATATGCTCCTACCTCAAGATGCAAAGTGGACCAAGGAGAGACTTGAGAAAGACAAAGGTAATGAACCTGAAAGTTGATAAAAATGGAGTAAAGGAAAGGTAAAGTGCTTACCGAAGGAACTGAAGGTGAAAGGGCTGGAGGAGTTTGCCAAATGGATCCCTGTCCAGTTAAAAAATGGCCTTCTTCAGATTTTAAAAGGTCATTAAAGAAATGTCCTCCTTCAAATGCCGCTGAACTATCTTGCTTTTTGGATTCATCCTAACTAAAGCCGATGTTTTCCTTCCTTCATGACCGATCCCCCGGCCCTAGCCCCTTCAATCTCTATAAGATCATCTGTGGTTAGAAAGTAATTCAAGCTGTGAGCTATCCTGTATGAGATTCCACTTGAGTTTTTGGAGGTATTCTTTCACTGCTGCATGCTTAGTGTATTAGAGTTCAGACTACCCAACCCTTTTCTTCAATTTTAAAATAGTTTCACTGGAAGAGTAGTAAAGCCCGTACACCGAAAAAGACTGTAAAGAACTCCAAGATGAAAATCAAAGAGCCAATGCAACACTGAATATAAATTCGCATACCTATAAGAGAGAAGGGGTAGAAATTGATAAGCCTGCCATCAACTTGACATCACAAGTAGAGAAAGACTCTACATCTAACAACATAATAGTCTTGAGGCCACAAGTAGGAATTTGTAAGATCGGGTCGTACCTACCAAGGCCGCAATGTCAGGTCCCTTGTGGTAAGGAAGGGAAGAGGATAAACTGAATAAATCCAATACAAGGTGGTAAGAAACTACAGTATAGAAGAAGAACTGAGGAAAAGACAACAACCTTCAGAGATTTGGGGATCTCACAAATTGTACTAAGGAATGCTAATGGATATTTAAAATCCAGAAAATAGAGGGTAGAAGAACTCAAGATCTACTGCCAGGACAGGTTGGAAATAGTGTCAGGCTTCAGGTATAGTTGAGGCAAAGAATGGTCTGCCAAGCTCATGATAAAAATGGAAATGGAGTTTATAGAAATAGTCCTAATGGACTGAGCAACGCTAAGCCCTAAAGATATTGAGGGGGAAAAATTTTCACAATGATAGCTTAGGGAAATATGTAAAGAGCGATCTCCGATAAACCACTACTCCCTCCCACCCTACATAAGGTACCTCGCCACATACTGGCCTCATGGCTTGGCACAAGGAGGCCGCCAGGTACCCAAAGCGCAGGGTCGCCTAATGGCAAAGGCTCAGCCGTAGAAGAGACTCCTAGAAGGCTTACCCGGTCGAGGAAAAAGACAAAAAGAACCCACGGCTGGCCTGCGATGTTAACCCCAGTGGTCTGTCATCATTTCCAGGTGTTTTGATGAGTATGAAGTCCGGGAGGTGGCACTGCAAAGATGAGAGTGATGATCATGGACATCTAAGGCATACGACTTCCGAACCCTGCAATGCTTAACCCTCACAGAAGGATATAAATGTCCCTCCGGCATTTGATGCAAAGACCGAAAAGTGAAAGAGAAATGACCACCAAAACCTCAAGGGAGGCGTTCATCAAATCCAACTGTATTACGCCTCACCTTGGAAGTTTAATGAATTAGGCACAATTTGGGTGTGGATTCCATGTGACACCCTTCTCCGATCCGACCCGATCAGGCGGGTCATCCAACCAAATCCGGATGCTCGATACACTAAACCGTGACGCCCAACTCGGCATAGGATGTCAAGTGAGGTCACTCTTTATCATACTTATAACCTTTACACTTTGCATTATTCATAATGCGTTAAACAATTAACTTGTAATACATTCAGAGCAAATACTAAAAATACATACAAGCTCCAAATATGGAAAATGTCTAACATTTACAACATACTGGTTTACAAAATTTCTATATACAAAATAGTAGGACCTTAAAGGTCTTTCAAGCACCTATTGATGTGTGGCCTTTGACTCGTACGAAGGATTGTCCTCACTGCTTCTCTTCGTACTCACCTATTGAACACCGTGTATAAGCTTTACGCTTAAGGAATATGACTTTCTATTGCAGTACCACACTTTTATACATAAATGCATATAACACATATAAACAAAGACGTATCTTTGTCATTTCTCCTATATATATACTTATCATAACAAGTTTATTTTATACACCTTCCGATATTTTTCTATGTAATTTGTACTTTACTGTTTGTAATCGATATCATCATCACATGATATAAAGGTTATGCTTCCCATATTCCCTTCATTTCTTGCATATACCTCGCTTACTTTTTTTGATGTTTTGCTGCCCCGTGATAAACCTTGTGAGCGGAAGGCGTACTATAACCATGAGGACCGGGCAGGCTATATTCACTCGTATAGCCGTGATCCATGCGAGGCCCAGGCGCCGTAACAGCTGAAAATCAGGTATCATCACCGCTCGAGATGCTGGACTCATTCCATGAGGGCCCTGAGGTTTCGTGCAGACCCTTTCGGGGCCACCTGATCCAAACTGGATCTATGTCATTGACCCAAACGGGGTCCCGATCTCCGAATATAACTGATATGCTGCGTGCACTTATTCTCTAATAGGCATGCCCATCTTATCCCCTACCGTGCTCTGGGCGGCATAATCAATATGTATTTTTATGTTCAAGATATATTTCCATATTCCCGACACTATTGTCATTCGTAATCGCAGAGATATATATATACAATCAGTTATTCATATCTTACATTTTTATACTTCATTATATGCATAAATAACTATGCTTATAATCGTATAATTTATGAGCTATTTATGGAATTCATATTAGGCGTCATAATACAAATAACTATGGTTACCTATACTGTCTACTGTTTTCCCATGTTCTGAACTAATATGAGTCTCAATCTTATCAAGCTATCTATTGATTTAATTCTTGACTCAATGGGCTTTCCATAGAGTCCAAGAACACCCAGATCGGAGTTCAACGAAGGATATGACCTTCCGTTGGAGGTCATGCGCATCACCCAACTGACTTGAATCACTAGTTTGAAAATTGAAGTGACGAGCTCAGTCTAACACTCCTCGGTCTTACGCATCTAATATCTTCTTCAGGCATATGGATGGATTCTTGACTCAATGGGCTTTCCATAGAGTCGAAACATAATCGGAGATTGAGCCGAAGGAAATATGACCTTCCAGTTGGAGGTCATCACGCGGTCAGTCTTAATAGTGACTTCGAATTAATAATTTCTTGAGCTCTACATGTAGTGAGCTCTATAGAGACGGCCCAGCTCTTAGACGAGAATCTGCAGCCTCTGCAGATGAAGTCGCGCTGACCTCCCGGGTATGGTGTCTTGACCTGCTGCGTGAGGTCTGGCGACCTGATTGCGTAGTCTGTGACCTGTTGGAGCGACCTACCTTTGCATGAGTGGTGACCTCTGCTTTGCATGAGGTCTACTGCTCTGGGCGACCTCTATGGGGCGGCCTCTCACGGAGACTGGCGACCTACGTTTGACGACCCCTGTTTTGGCGACCCTTGTTCCTTTGGCGGCCCCTTGTTTGGCGACCCTTGTTGGGCTGACCAGCATTTGGACGACCCAGCATTCCCTTGGCGACCCCTTGTTTGGCGATGCTTGTTCAGCGACCTTGTTTGGCGACCCCTTGTTGGGCTGACCAACTGTTGGGCGACCACTTTGTTCATGGCGACCCCTTGTTTGGCTTGACCAGCGTTGGGCGACCAGTTGTTCAGCGACCCCTTGTTTGGCTTGACCCTGTTTTATTGTTCATAGTGAAAAAGACTATAACGGTCTGAGAATCAAGTGAGAAATTCAAAATCTAACATCAAGTTCATTGATGTGGCTACAATTTTAATAGAAGGACTTACTGCCAAATTCTCTTTATTTCTTACTCAAAAAACCCGTTCTAAGATTCAACTACTGCATATGATCTAAGCAGGGAATTTTAAAATTCCGACATGTGGACCCTTCTCCAAAACACGTGTCACAGTCTTAAGCTCTTCTCAACTCAATCATACAAGAAATGAGTTTAGGAGTTCCCCAGACAAGCCCGGACACAGATAGAGGTTCTAAACCATATGTCCATCTTCGAATTCATACACCATAGTTTCCATACAAATATTCACGGTTCCATACTTTTCTATGCCAAATCATAGTTCCATACCACGAAGACATGTATCCGTGCATTACTCAAATTCCATACCAATACTCAAATTTAGTAATTCCATACTGTAATCTTCTTACCTTCTTCTTAACTCTTCGTATTTGCTCTCCTTTTCTCAAGGAACCAAAATAAGATATTTCTTTTGGTCTTATCATATTGATCTTATCCCCTTTTTTATTTTACTTTGGTCTCAACTCTTATAATATTTGCAAAATCAATTTATAATATTTTACAAATAGCCTCAAATCTTCTTTATTATTTATTTTATAATTTGGTCTTATGCAGTACTCTCATTTTTGTTTTTATCTTGTTTATTCCGATTAAACAGCCTTTACGTTATTATACCCAAAACATGTTATAAAACTGTTAGGGTATAATTTGGGGTGTTACATTCCAAGTGTTCCTGGAATTGAGGGGATAATTTGTCCACCTAAGTGATCCAATCCTTAGATGCCTTGGGCCATGATTTGGTCGGTATAACCATTGTAACACCCCGTGTAACACCCCAAATTATACCCTAACAGTTTTATACCAAGGTTTTGGGGGTAATAAACGTAGTTGTATATTTATTCTAATAAAATAAAGATAAAACAAAAGTAGGAATATGCATAAGTTAAATTACAAATAATAAAGAAGATTCGAGGCTATTGTAAAATATTATAAATCGATTTGAAAATATTATAAGAGTTGGAGGACCAAAGTAAAATAAAAGGGGATAAGATCAACATGATAAGACCAAAAGAAATATCTTATTTTGGTCTTGGAGAGAAAAGGAGAGCAAATAATGAAGAAAAGAAGAAGATTAAGGTGTATGAATTTGAGTATGGGCACTGATACACATGTCTTGGTTGTATGGAACTGAATATTTGTATGAATATACATGTCTTGGGTTTGGAAACTCCCAATCTCATTTCTTGTTAGATTGTTGAGAAGAGCTCTAAGATCCTAGATATGTGCTAGGGAAGGGTCGAGCTGCAAGTTGAACCAAGAAAATTCCTATTTTGATCATATACGTGAGTTCGGACATTAGAACGAGTTTAGGTCAGAAGTAAAGGAATATGGAAGTAAGTCCTTTTTGATAAAATTGTAGCCACATCAATAAATCCTGATGTTAGGCTTTTGAACTTCGATTTGGACCTCTTTAGATTAAGTTATAGTCCCATCGAGGTCGGCCCACCCAACCGGGTAGGGTCACCGCTAATCTCTGATCAACTAAATTCTGACCTTAGAACGAGTTTTGAACCAGAAATAAAGCGAATTTGGAAGTAAGTCCTTCTTGGAATTGTATCCACATCAATGAACTTGATGTTAGCTTTTTAATTCTTAATCTTGACTCCAGAACAAGTTATAGTCTTTTTTACTCTTAAATGTACCAAATGGGCGAGTCGCCATAGAGGTCGCCAGCACCGTAGGTCGTCAGTCTCGAAGTGAGGTCAGCCCTGTAGAGGTCGTCAGGTTCTGTAGAGGTCGTCAGGTCCTCAGAGGGGCCGCTGCCGATCCTGTGAGGTCGCTGATCTCGAAGAGCCTACCGTCAGGTTGACTACGCATGACCTCTAATAACTTCTAAGGTCATATCTCCTTCGCTTGAACTCCGATCAGTGTTCTCGACTCTATGAAAGCCCATTGAGTCGGGCAATCCATCCATATGCCTGAGGAAAATATTAGATGTCAGACTGAGGTTAGACTGAGCTCGCCACCAGTGTAGCTCGTCGTACCCAGTCAGCTCGTCAAGATCGATCGCGCATGCACCCTCCAACTTAAGGTCATATCCTTCGTCTAACTCCGACTGGGTGTTCTTGGACTCTATGGAAAGCCCATTGAGGCAAGTATCCATCCATATGCCTGAGGAAGATATTAGATGTCAGACTGGAGGTGTTAGACTGAGCTTGTCACTTTTTCAGTGCAGCTCGCCTACCTCCAAAGTCACTCGTCAAGACTGATCAAGCGCATGACCTCCAACTTCTAAGGTCATATCTCCTTCTGCCCTAACTCCGATTTGGGTGTTCTTGGACTCTATGGAAAGCCCATTGAGTCAAGAATCCATCCATATGCCTGAGGAAGATATTAGATATCAGATCGAGGTGTTAGACTGAGCTCGTCACTTCGGTGCAGCTCGTCACCCAGTCGCCGTCAAGACAGACTACGCATGACCTCCAACTGGCGTCATATATCCTTCGTCGAACTCCGATTTGGTGTTCTCGACTCTATGGAAAGCCCATTGAGTCAAGAATCCATCCATATGCCTAAAGAAGATATTAGATGTCAGACCGAGGTGTTAGATCGAGCTCGTCACTTCAAAGGTACTGGCCGGGTCAGTCACCAAGACCGACCGCGCATGAACTCCAAATGATATGTCATATCTCCTTCGTTTGAACTCGGATTTGGTGTTCTTGGACTCTATGGAAAGCCCATTGAGTCAAGAATTCATCAATAGACAGCTTGATAAGATTGGAACTCATATTAGTTCCAAAAACACTAAAACAAGAGAGGCAAAGATGCGTAACCAGCTATTTGTAATAGAACGCCATTATGAATTCATAACAAATTTCATAAGTATACAGCAAAGCATAGTTATTTATGCATATAATGAAGTATGAAAATGTAAAGATATGAATAATTGATTGTATATATATCTCATAGATTACCGAACACAAATAATTATTCTGGGAATATGAGATATATACCGAAATATAAAATACATATTGATTGTCTCGTTAGAACTCCGTAGAGGGATAGATGGGCATGCCTATTAGGGAAAATAAGTCTCGCAGCATACAAGTTATGATATTCCGGCCCTGTTTGGATCGATGACATAGATCCCGCTTGATCACTTGGCCCCGGGGTCACCACGCCTCCGGTCCTCATGGATAGTCACCGCCTCGCATGCTGATGATACCTTCGTATATTATATTACAAATGTTTCTTCGGGGTTCTCATGGTTTCTCAGATCTACGAAGGTTTATGTAGACATGAAACATAAAAGAAAATGACAGGTATATGCAAAGGAAGTGTAGAGATTACACGACATGATATGAGAAGCATAGCACTGCTATGCGATGATAGTATACAGTTTCAAGAACAAGAAGTAAAAAATGTGATTACATGAAAAGTATATGAAGATGATACAAGAAATGAAACTCAGCAGAAAGTATATATATATATATATATATATATATATATATATATATATATATATATATATATATATATATATATATATATATATATGTATATATATATATATATATACGAAATAAGAGTTTAAATGTTATATGTGTTATATGCATTTGTATAAAAGTGTGGTGACTCTAATAGAAGTCATATTCCCACTGCTTGTTTAGCACTCCGTGTTCAATCCGTGTAGGTACAGAAGAGGAAATCAGAAGCCAGGGCAATCCACATCAGCAAATAAAGGCCACACATCATCAGTGCCTTACCGAAAGACCTTGTGTCTATTTGTATATGAAATTTTGTAAACTATCAAATATTGTAAATGTTGAACATTTCCATATTTGGTGCTTGTGATATATATTTGTAATCCACAAGGCGTAATGTAATACAAGTTAATTGCTTAACATTATATGAATATGCAAGTGTAAAGGTTATAAGTATGATAAAAAGAGCGACCTCACTGACATCCTACGCCGAACAGAAGGCCATGGGCGAGTGGGTAATGGGAGTGACTCGGATTTGGTTCCCGACCCACCACCTGTCGGATCGAGAAAGGGTGTCACAGTGGTGGTATCAGAGCCTAGGTTTAGGCGCTTCGAAAAGCCTAAGTTTAGTGTGGCTCGAATCAGAGTATATAAAATAGAAAAGCCCGTGGTTTAGTAAATGTGTGGGCCTGATGTGGATGTCCTTGTGTTTTGTATAGATGATCAGTCTCAAGAAGCCGCCGAGAGTGTCAACCCAATGGAACAAGGGTTATCACCTTTCCGAACCTTCGTAAAGTAATAAAATCTAATGAAACCCACCTTAAGCCTCACAGAATATCATGAAGACACGGCTCAAGCCGATGATCGACCTCTCCTAAAGCTCCAATAGACACAGAAGAAGACATAGTAGAGGAATCGCATGGTCGAGCATGGAAGAGTCAGAGAGTTTCGACCCCAAGCCAGGAAAAGCTGAGAGTATTAGAAGAGGTTGATGTCCTCCGATCGAGAAGATCACGTGCGCCCCACTCATCAGCAGGTGAGGCATAAGGATTGGTGGAAACGAGCACCAAAACCAAGGATTCCAAGTCCTCGACATGGGAATTCCTTTGTCCAAGAATCTGTGACAAAGTATGTTACCGAGATGGCAGGGATTCCAAGTGGAAACAGCCTTAAATTTGAAGCAAAGGAGCTTATCTATGGCTGAATATGAAAAAGAATTTAGCCATCTTAGTAACATGTTAATCGGAATTGGTCCTCACCGAGGGTATTTCCTCGGGTGGTAAGTAATTTGAGGGATGGACTCCATGATTCATCAAGAGGTATTCGTACCATGACTTCTCTCTCCAAACAAAGGATTTTTAATCGCTGGTCCTGCCGCAATGAAAGTGTAGGGTGACTAGAAACGAGCAACAAAGAAAGATTTCAAAAGAAGAAGTTTTCTAGAGGAGCTTCGTCCTCCTCGGGAAAAAGAGCTAGAGAATCTCCAGCTCAATCAGAATATAGTTCCGCTTCGAGGGGTAGAAGGCAAAGGTCCAATGTAACACGTAGACAGTAGGGTGCTTCTGGGGCTTTGGATGTGGAGAAATTTTAATGCCCTACGCTAAAAGGCATTCTGGGAGTTTGCGTGGATATTAACAGTGAGGGTGTTTTCTGATGAAGCCTGACCATTTGAAAGCACAAAGGTCCTCGAGAGTTAGGGATTGGCTAGAAGCCAACAAAGGAAGTGGCAGAGGAAGACCGCGCACCACTTCCGACTGCGGATCGTGGGTGTGGGTCGTAGCTCGCCCATCTCAGTATAGGGGACGAGGAGGCATAGTGTCGGAAACAGTAGGGATCGGGCCCCATGCCTATTAAATAATGCTGACGAGCATATGCTATGAAGGCTCGTGGAGGATCAATGCTCCTCAAGTTATACGGTATATTTTCTTTATATGATATAGAGATGATGATTGATCGATCTCGATCTACTCATTCATATGTGTGCATGGAGCATGTATTTGACAAAGTACCAACAAAGGAGAAATTAGCATATGACATGCATGTAACTAGTCCGTTGGGGCACAATGTTGCAGGAATAGCATATACGTAAATTAAGTTCCATTGTTATATTGGAACCCCAGAGTTTCGCCTATTTGATAACCCAATATTCCGAGAGTTTGACTTGATTCTAGGAATGGATTGGTTGTCTAAGCACCGAGCCACGTGGATCGGGACAAAAGACTAGAGTGCTGAAATGCTCGACAAAACCCAGGTAATAAAGGCGCATTGACCAAGTGTAATGTCTAATGTCATCTCCACTATAAGCTAGGAGAATTATGAGGAAAAAGGATGTGAGACATTCGTAAGCTGGTTTGACTCCAAGAGAGGCCAAGGATGCAGAAAAGATCCCAGTAAGTGAATTTCCAAATGTATTCGAAGAGTTACTGTATTCCACATGAGAGAGAGGTGGACTTAGCCATAGAAATTGTACCAGAACACTCTGTGTCAAGGGCAACAGATGTGATGGCTCCAATGACAAAGAGTTAAAGAGTCAATTGCAAGAACTTTTAGATAAAGGATTTATCCGACCTGTGTCCCCTGTGCAATTCTTGTTTTATTTGTGAAAAAGAAAGATGGTACTTACGGATGGGCACTGATATCACGGCGATTAATAAGGTGACAAAGAAAACAAGTACCCATCAAGCCAGAATCTGAAGATCTTTTGATCGCTTGAAAGGAGCGGGTGTCTTTCAAGATAGATCCGCGATCAAAAGTATTACGCTTGAGGGTAAAGGAAGTTGAGATGTGCCAAGACCATTAGAACCCGATATCATTATGGAGTTTTGGTCATGCCATTTGGGTCGACTAATGCACCTACAAGATCTTTATGGATTTGATGAATAGGTTTTCTCCACCCTATGTGGATCAATTTGTTGTGGTTTTTATTGATGACATCCTAGTGTATTCTAAGGACACAGAACATGAACAACACCGAGAATAGTCTTAGAGACGTTAAGAGAAAAGAAGTTATATGCTGCTTTCAAGAAATGTGATTTTTTGCCAAATAAGTCTCATTCCTAAGCCATATCAGGTCTCTGGCTGAGGGTATAAGAGTTGATCCCGCTTAAGATTGAAGCGGTTAGACTGGAAATCACTCTCAAAATGTAACTCGAGGTGAGAAGTTTCGGGCTTAGCCGTTAGTTATAGAAGATTTGTGAGAGGCTTTCTACATAGCTCCGTCACCGTCATAGAAAGGAATAAAGTTTGAGGGATGACAAATGTCGAATAGTTTTGAACAAATTTCTGAGTGATGCTGGTTGAAGTACCGCATTGGACACAAATTTACCCGGGAGTGAGTATACCTTGTATAGTGATGCTTCATGCATTGGTTTAGGATGCGTATTAATGCAAGATGGGAAAGTAAAGGGCTGCGCGCCCGTACGCTAGCCATGAACAAAATTATCCCACTCATGACCTAGAGTTAGCTGGCGTAGTGTTTGCTTTAAAAAATATGGCGACACTACTTATACGGGAAAAGTGTAGAATTTACACCGATCATGTATGAGTCTCAAGTACTTGCTAATGCGTAAAGAGCGAACTTGAGATGTCGAGGTGGTTAGAGTTATTAAAGGATTTATGACTCCGCATCAAGGGGACACTATCCCGAAAGGCTAATATAGTAGCCGATGCTTTGCCGAAAGACGTTGGTAGCAATGTCACCACAAGATGTTGATTGAGATTAGGTGGATGATGGAGCTATGTTAGCTCTCAATTTAGTTTGAACCCGTTTTTAAAGCAAATGATTATAGATGCTGTAAAAATGATGAAGAGTTAAAAATTTACGTATGGTTAGAGATATGACAAGACCGAGCCTTAGAGAAAGAAGCCGGAAGTTTGTATCGCAATAGATTATGTGTGCCGATGATAAAGAGCTAAAGAAAAAAGTTGCTATTCCGAGGCTCATAATACGCGCATTTACCATGCATCCAAGAGAATAAGATGTACTCAGACTTAAAAAATGGGGCTTATTGGTGGAAAGGAATGAAAAGAGATGTGGATCGAATATGTGTCTATAGCTGACGCGGTCAAGAAGTCAAAGTTTGAACACCAAGTGCCAACAAGTTTGTTAAATCCCTTCCCACTCCTCAATGGAAGAGGAATATTTACCATGGATTTTGTGTCGCTTTTCCTCACACAAGCAAAACATGACTCGCTTGGGTGATTGTAGATAGTTCACAAAATGGCCCATTTTATACCAATGATTGACTATTCTATGGATCGACCAAATGGAAGAGGCGATGAGATTGTGCGGACAGATGGTGTGCCGCTGTTTATCAGGTCGGATAGAGATCCGCCGATTTACATCAAGGTTCGAAGGAATTACAATGCCTTTTAGGCACTAAGCTAAATTTTTAGCACGGCATTCCATCCGCAAATGTATGGACAATGAGAGATTGATTCAAAATTCAAGATATGCTTCGAGTCGTGTTATGGAATTTTGAAGTTTGATATGTATATTCCATTGATGGAATTTGCCTATAACAATAGCTATCAGGCCAGTATTGGTATGGCACTATATGAAGCGTTGTATGGCCTAAATGTAGGGAACTCCCGTAAAGCCGGGATGTAATTGAATGGAGCATAAATTGATAGGTCCGTGAAGCATGGTAAAAGATACGTAAGAGAAAGTACAAAGTTATTCTATAGAGTTAAAGGCGTACAGTGATAGAGCAAAAGTCATGCCAACCTAAAGAGGAGAGATATTGAACATAAAGTGGGGGATGCTAGCTCCTCTTAAAGGTATCACCATGGAGGAAAATTCTGTGTTTGGTCAAAGGCAAGTCGAGTCCAAGGCCCATAGTATTACATGAGATTTTGGAACGTATTTGGCCCTGGTTTATCGGGATTGGCACTCCTACAGAGTTGGCCACCATATCGTATGTGTTTCCCATGTGTCGACAAGCCTGGAGAGGTCACCCATGAGCCTTGAAGGCCACTAAAGGTAAGAAATACAAGTACAAGAAGATTTGTCACATGATGATGGAGCCAAAGACCATTCGTTCGAGAGGAAACAGCCTAAGGAACAACAAGTACCTATTAGTGAAAGTTCTCCGCAAATACCATGCAGTAGAGAAGAAGCTACTTGGGAGCCGTAAGCAACTATTATGAGAGCACAAGATCCGCAACTCTTTTCGACTGTGCATGAATTTCGAGGACGAAATTCTTTTAAGGGGGAGAGTTGTAACATCCCAAATTATACCCTAACAGTTTTATAACATGTTTTGCATAATAAACGAAGGTATATTTATTCGAATAAAATAAAGATAAAAAACAAAAGTAGGAATATGCATAAGTTAAATTACAAATAATAAAGAAGATTTGAGGCTATCAGAAAATATTATAAATCGATTTGAAAATATTATAAGAGTTTTTGGAGGACCAAAGTAAAATAAAAAGGGGATAAGATCAATAGCGATAAGACCAAAAGAAATATCTTATTTTGGTCTTAGAGAAAAGGAGAGCAAATACGAAGAAAAGCAAAGGGCAAGATTACAGTATGGAATTTGAGTAAGTGGGTACGATACATGCTCTCTGGGTTGTATGGAACTCGTGAACATTTGTATGAATATACATGTCTTGGGTTTGAAACCCTAACTTCATTTCTTGTTAGGATTAAGCTGGAGAAGAGCTCTAAGGATCCTAGATATGCTTTAGGAAGGGTCGAAAGGTAAGTCAACCAAGAAAATTTCTATTTTTGATCATAGCAAGAGGATGGACCTAGAACGAGTTTTTAGGTCAGGAAGTAAAGGGAATATGGAAGTCCTTCTGATAATTGTAGCCACATCAATAAAATTGATGTTAGGCTTTACTTTCTGATTTGGATCCCTGTAGACTAAGTTATAGTCCTTTATCGAGGCTCAGCCCACTAAATCTGGTAGGCCTCGGTCACACCCGGGTCAATTCAGCCGGACTTTAGAACGAGAGTTTCTTGAACCAGAAATAAAGATACTTGAAGTAACTTCTTGAAATTGTAGCCACATCAATGAACTTGATTTTTAGGCTTTTGAATCTTCTAATTGACTCGGTAGATCAAGCTATGGTCTTTTTACTCCGAATAAATAAACGGGTGCGTGAGTCGCCCACAGAGGTCGTCCCAGAGGTCAGTCAGCACTGCAGGCTCGTCAGTCCTTGAAGAGGTCATCCCTGTAGAGGCCGCTGTGGTTCTGTAGAGGCTGCCAGTCCTGTAGGGCCGCCGATCTCGTGAGGTCGTCGATCCCGAAGAGCTCACCGTCAGTACTGACTAATGATGACCTCTAACTGGTCATATCTCCTTCGCTTTGAACTCCGATTAGTGTTCTTGGACTCTGGAAAGCCCATTGAGTCAAGAATCCATCCATATGCCTGAGGAAAATATTAGATGTCAGACCGAGGAAGTTATACTGAGCTCAAGTCACTTCAGTGTATTCGCCAGCCCGTGTCACCAAGATCGATTGCGCATGACCTAACTTAAGGTCATATCTCCTTCGGTCTCGAACTCCGATTTATGTTCTTGGACTCTATGGAAGCCCATTGAGCCAAGAATCCATCCATATGCTGAGGAAGATATTAGATGTCAGACCGAGGTGTTAGACTCCAGCTTGTCACTTCAAGGTGTACTCGTCACCCAGTCAGCTCGTCAAGATTGACCGCGCATGACCTCCAACTTCGGCGTCATATCTCCTTCGCCCGAACTCCGATTTATGTTCTCGACTCTATGGAAAGCCCATTGAGTCAAGAATCATCCATATGCCTGAGGAAGATATTAGATGTCAGATCGAGGTGTTAGACTGAGCCTGTCACTTCAGTGCAAACTCGTCACCTGTGTCGCCTCTTCAAGATCGACCGCGCATGACCTCCAACTTAAGGTCATATCTCCTTTGTCCGAACTTCTCGATTGGGTGTTCTTGGACTTATGGAAAGCCCATTGAGTCAAGAATCCATCCATATGCATGAAGAAGATATTAGATATCAGACCGGAGTGTTAGACTGAGCTCGCACTTCAAAGGTGTGCCGTTTGGGCCAGTCATCATTAAGATCGCAAGATGACTCTCCAAATGAAGGTCATATCTCCTTCGTTTAACTCGGATTTGGTGTTCTTGGACTCATGGAGTTTAATGAGTCAAGAATTCATCAATGGGGACAAATTGGATAAGATTGGAAACTATTAGTTCCAAAAACACGGAAAACGTGAGTGCATGTGTAACCATAGTTATTTGTATTATGAATGCCTATTATGAATTCATAAATAAATTTACAAGTATAATAAACAAAGATAGTTATTTCATGCATATAATGGAAGATGAAAACGGGAAGATATGAATAATCGATTATATATATTTCACAGATTAATGAATGACAATACTACTGAATATGAGATATATAATTTAACATAAAATACATATTGATCAGTTCGCTTGAACCCGGTAGAGGGATAGATGGGCATGCCTATTAGGGAAAAATAACCGCAAGATAAGTTCTCGACATATTCCTACCCGCTTGGGTCTATGACATGATCCCGTTTGATCACGGTGGCCCCGAAGGGTCACCACAAATACCCGGTCCATGGATAGTCACCACCAGATGTTGATGATACCTTCGGTATATATTACGGGTCACAGTTCTCACGGTTTCGTATCTACTTCAAGGTTTATGGTAGACATGAAACATAAAGAAAATGATGTATATGCAAAGAAGTGTAGAGATTTCATAATCGACACGATACGGTAAGATAAAGATCGCTATGCGATGATAGTATATGCCTCAAGAACAAGAAGTAAAAGTACGTGATTACATGAAAGTATATGCGAAGATGATAAGAAATGAAAACTGTTATGAAAGTATATATATATATATAGGTATATATATATATATATATATATATATATATATATATACGAAATGATAAGAAATTGTAAACGTTTATATGTAAGGTAGCGCATTTGTATAAAAGTGTGGTGACTTGCATTAAGTCATATTCCCAATTAAGCGTAAAGTTTAGCAACTGGTGTTCAACTCGCGGTAGGCATTGTAAGAGGAAATCAGAGAACGGGCAATCCACATCACAAATAAAGGCCACACATCAATAGTGCCTAACAAAGACCTTAGGTCTATTTTGTATACAGAAATTTTGTAAACTGAATGTAAATATCAGGAATGTTGAACATTTCCATATTTGGCGCTTGTATATATTTTGTAATCACGCTACGTAATAATACAAGTTAATTGTTTAACATTATATGAATATGCAAGCGAAGTATGCGATGAGAAAAGAAATGACTTTCACTCGACATCCTACGCCGAACGCGCCACAAATAACAGACGTGAGCATCCCGGGATTTGGTTCGACCACACCCGGTCGGATCGAGAAAGGGTGTCATAATCGTCCCAAGAGTGCTGCATTTACATGCTGGTGGAATCAGACAAGCAAGACTAGCGCTCCCTTAATTATTTACACATAATGAATTTTTGTTTGTTTTATTACGAAATTATAAAGCTTTCAAAGTTAATCGCAAGACTTTTGTAATTATGAGTGGAGGGAAGGAATTCCAAGATGTAATTTTAAAAGCGATAATAATAATAATAAATTAACAAATTGGCTCAGCAGTTTCAGAAATTCTTCTTCAGATTCACGATTTGAACTGACGCGCTCGTTAAATTGCCTCAACCCAAAGGACTCAGAAAAGTTTCAGCTTTTAATTCCGAGATAGTCGGAATATTTTACGAATTTCTGCGACGGCTGAAATTAAACCCGAAACGGATTTTGTAAATCAAAAATGACAAATATTTAAAGAATATTCACTGTGATAGCTGAATCAAACCTGACAATAAATTGTTTCAAGAAAAATGCACCCGAATGGCATAACAAAAATCGTGATATAAAAAAAATAATAATAATAATTAAAGAAAAAGAAAAAAAAAGAAAAAAAAAGAGGATAAAATCAAACTTCTCTTATACGGACGAACAGAGGGCGTCGAAGAGAGAGAGGGTTTTAAAATTTTTATTTTTCTGCTTTTCTCTCGCATTTACGAACCTGATCAGAATTTTCGTCTGAGCATAAAATTGCATACGGTAAGAGAGCCACGATGCACTCAATATCTTAAATTATTAAATCCTTTGGGGTGCCGTATAAAATTTGCCTACTGTATTATTTCTCGGTTCTAAATGTTATGTTATAACTGCTTGAAATTTCTTATCAGGAAGGTCAGAACTTAAATTCCCAAAATTTTTAGACTGAGTTTTGGAATTTTTAGGAATATCGTGGATCGCGTCGCATACTGTTATTAATGGACTCATGATGGCCGCTTCCGCATTGAAATTCGTGGATTGTAGTCTACGCGCCTGACAGACTTTCTTAAATGTTTCGTGTATTTTTGGGATTCTCCAAAAGTTCGAGTCAAAAGTTGACTAAAATGTATAGTTTTACGTGATTAACGTGTGTACGGACATTTTGATCAATTTCATCATATTATCGATGTCCTTATCGAACGACTAGCACGTAAAGCTTTGTTAGAATCGTTTCGTTTCGATATAGCTACTGAAGCTCGCAGATGCTTTATGGTTAAAACGCAACCGAGGGCATTTCTTTAATTTGAATGAATTGTAGGCGATTTGAGCATCCGACGCAGAATCTAGAGTGCTTGACAAGATTTGAAAGAAATTAGTCGAGAAAAGGTGAGTACTCAAAATCATTTTCAAAACGAAAAGTGTTTAAATTACAAGTTTGTAGCGCTTAAATTATAGATTTATAAAGCATTTTTTACCTCCCATTTGTTATACTGTGCCAGAAAAGTTTGATATTTTCGCATTTAAGAAATGTAGCTTTGGTCTGGGTTTAGCAAAACCCTAGATGGCATAGCCTAGCTTCCTGCTAGATGTATTCGGATTTGTGCATGGCAATGTGTTATGGGATATTATGACTAACTATATTGCCCTCGGGTCGGGCAATCGGGGTTAGACGGCATATATTTATATAGTGAGTCGCTCTCCGTACGCTCGAGGTAGTTAGCGCTACCACTATACATAGCGATGAGGTGTTGGTTCGAGGTTCCATCACCGAGCATTTTGGTTCCGAGGTTCCATTATGCTATATGTATCCCGCTGCTCACTCCGACCATCTTAGCCTGCAGTGTTCCAAGGTTCACTACCGATGCCAGTTCCGAGGTTCAGGGTATCACTTCTAGGTATTTCAGAAACAGCCAGTGGTTGGTACTTGACGCATGATAGCACTTTCAGATATTAACCACCATCAACAATTTTCAGCAAAAGATAAATAGTTTTCGTAACGTGATTTCGCCAGCAGACTAGTTTTCGTAATCACACAGTTATAAACAGCTTCAACAAATAAGTAAATAGTTTTCGTAACGCTCGTAAATGGTTTTCATAGCAAAAACTCGCTTCTCATAACACTTACAACCATTTGCATTATTTTCATATTGGGAGGTACAAACAAATAGGACAACAACATTTAGAACTTATAAGACACCAGCCTCGTTTGCCTACGCTTCGTTTTTAAAATAATTTTCAGGTGCAGTGTTGAAGCCGAAAAGACCTTTCCCAAGATCCTCATCCCAAATGCCGTGGTTGTGATTATATATAAGATGTGTAAATTAAAACTAGTGTGCTAAAATGTGGCATTATATAAATATCTTTTTGTAAAATATGCATGCATGGTTTCGAAAACAGTTGCGACAAAAATTATGTTGGATTGATTATATTAAGCAGCGACTTATGTCCTTATCATTGTAGTCAGACATTTGGAAACATCAGAGTGTATATTGTTTTTATTGTGTGATTTTTGTATTGGTCAATTCACCGTGCAATGTTATGTCACGGATTGCTAAATCTAAAGGTGTGATTTTAATAGAAAAGTGAAAATTTTTATAACCCACGTTTCCAAATACGCTGCCAGCTTTAATCTGCTTAGCTTCATGGTAACTTCACACGAGCGTAGCTTGGCCGGGAGGTTACTGGGTGGAGTTGCCTGCAGATTTCCCACACTAGAAGGGGGTCTCACAACTATATCGAATTCTTTCCCAATAAGCATCTCTGATGGCGACGTGAAAGGAAAAGGAAAGGTTGGGGTAGGAATAGCCACATCTCCATCCACATGAGCGGTCTCAAACTCTAACAAGGGAGGAAGAGATGACAGTGCACTGGAACACGGGAAAAGAGTATTAGTGAACCAAGGGTTAGAGAGAAAAAATGAGTACGTAGGAGAAGTAAAAACGCCCTTTAATTTTAAGGAAGATTGTCCAACCACAAAAGCAGGGAAATCGAGTAAAACCGTGATAAGGAGAACAAAGAAGAAAAGCCCCAAAGATATGTTTGGAAGAGATTAAAGGGATAAGCTTTTTGATGTGGATTTTTTTTTTTAACAGAAAGAAGGCAGCTACTACCATGGTAACCTTGAAGCATTGCAATCTTATACTGGGAAGGGGTAAGGGAGCAAGGTAATCTTTCAAACTACTAGGGTAGGGTTTGATCAACCTAGATTCTAAGGCAAGTTCTTTAGTCCATCAAATGGTAAGGTTGAGGAAGCACTTTGCAATGCTTCCACTCAAGTGTATCAGGTCAAAAGATCGAGTAGAGGGATAGAGACTGAGATCTACATAAAAAGGAGAAAAACTTCTGTAAGACTCTTTCTTGATTTTTTAAGGATCTTTTTTTTTTTTTTTTTTGGTGAAGAACGAAGGATTTGAAGTTCTAGAAATCGATAAAGGATCTTTCTTGATTTTTAAAAGACTTTTTCGATGAAGAATGAAAAATGATTCAAAAGTTCTAAAACCAAAAAAGGATTCTTTCTTGATTTTTTATGTGAAGACAAAGGATTTGAAGTACTAAAAGCCAAAAAATACCAGTTCTTGATTTTTAAAGACTTTTTCGTTGAACAATGAGTGATTCAAATTTCTAAAGACCAAAAAAGATTTCCTAGTTCTTGGAGATCCTGAGAATACTCTTTTGGATTATTAGATTTCTCTTTATTGAGGATGGATCTGTCAATATTCTCTTAGAAGTCATATGGTTAGATTCATTCAAAAATTTATGTACAATACAGATTCTAGCTACCCGTGTAGCTAGCAAAATCGGTTTAAGGTGAAATATGCTTTGAAAAGCAGGAACATTCAACACAAATAACTTAGTAAAAAAATGGACAAATTTACTCACCAGCGCAAGAGGCGAAGTTAGGAAGTATAGATATCAATAAAATCAAAACTTGTGGTGGCGTGAGAGGTGGCGTGGCTTTTTGATAGTAGAATGAAACATCCCACCTGCGGTCGCAATGCCGCTCGGTCGACGATCTGGGCTACGCCATCTTTGATGACGACACCCTGTGTTACTCCTCGTGGCTTCTTCCAATCATCCAACGCGGGTCGGGTTTTGGGCTTTTTTCGATAATCCATGCACCAAAGGTAAACACTCGTCTCATGGTAAAAAATGAGGAGAGTAAAAGAAACCCTTTGGACATATAAAAAGCCTTAATACATACAAACATGGTCCATGTGGGCATAGCAGCTACATGAGATGGTGCTAAGACCAAATCAGGCAACCCAAACTCTAACCGAGAGGGCAGCTCTTAAGCCCATGAGAATCACCATGGAAATGTTGCTGGCTTGATTATGAAAATTTTAATTTGTCATAATTGCCAACAAATACCTTACATCATTCCAAAGGCAAAACATGAAGAAGACTTTTTCTCCAAGTAAGGACCAGTGTTTAAAATATCGCAAAATATCTATGATATATCGTCGATATTTCGAGTGTTGATCCATCCCGATTACCTGATATCGCCAAACATACGTTGAGGAAAAATTCGACAATATTGCTGAGATCGACAAGACGGTGATATATCAACAATATTATTGACTAGAAATCGACGCGTGGAATGACATGCTTATTGCTGCTAAAGTTTATACATCGATATATTGAAAAGTATCAAGATATCGAACATCGAGGATATATCGTGATATATCGATGACACGTGATTATGGTTTTATCCAACGGCCAAATATTTTATAACGGGTTAGATTGATTCGGGCAGTCATATTTGATCCAAAATCAAATCCATAAATTGCCAATTCATTTTGCTTGCTTTTTTACCAAAACTAGTTTGACCCAAAATTTATAAATAGTCAAAACACTAGTTTTTCATATCAAACTCATCCATTCTTGTTGATCACTCTCTCTCAATCAATTCTTGATTTGTGCAAGTCTTAGAAAAGAATTTTTTGGTCAATTCTTGGTGTTTAAGTTTTCATTCAATACATCATTTATGCAATTTAAGGTATGTTTCAATGTTGCAATGGAGCTACATCGATCTTCATTTTGATTTTAAAAGACCATTGCTTGTAATTTTTACACTTTTACAAAGTATTTCCATGAATTTCAAAGTATTTTTGTTAATTTTTGATATATCGATATTCATGTAAAAATATCTACTGATATATCTCCGATATATCCGTAAAATCCAAATACTAATATATCCGTCGAAACTGATATTTTTAACCTTTGTCAGGACATGGTAGAGGACGTGGACAATTAATTGAAGTTATGGAAAATTACTTGGGAAGAAAGACTCTTTAGTGGAGACATGGATAATTATTGGAGAAAGTGGGTTGATGTAGTTACTCGGAAATATTTATAAAAGGGGATCAAAGTATCAGAGGATCATCATCAACTAAGAATCAAAACCGAGTAAGAGCATTTCAGTTTTTCTACAAGTTTATTAATGCCTTTTCCTGCATTCTACCTTGGGCTTTTACATGCTTTTTCTTACAAGCATTGGTTACTTCCAAAACCGCTTCAACACTTGATTTTCAGTCCAATTCTATAACAAATCTACTATTTTTCCAACCAGTCTACAGTTTCTATGCTTCAATCTCGCTTTATGCAATCTATTAAGGTATTTTTTCGCTTCGATTCTAGGGACCTATAAGGGAACTAGAGAATCTATTTTTTGTTTGAATATAAGTTAGATTTCAACACAGTTTCATTTTGGAAAAACTATAATTTCTTGAAACATCTGTACATTCACCAATTTCCGTGCTTTTTGTATGCTATGATGAATTCCACTAAAAAATCCACCGAAACGGATATCAAACTTAAATCTACTGTGTAACGTAAAGAATCATAAAATTATCTACCCAGGCACCCAATTTGGTATGGTATGGAGTTGCACCATAATTTTTCTTATCGTTATTTATAGAAAATATGGCATAACCTTTACCTTTGTTTGCCATTCATGCACATTGTAGGATAAGGTAGTGTTAATTTATTATTCACAAATGTAGTTGTTTTGATAAAAACCATACATAATGTAAAGACCTGTGCCGCATCTCTTCATACCATTTTACCAAAGGTCTTTCTATCTATTTCAATGTTTAAGTATGAAACAAGATATTTAATAATAATTCTGTTCAAGCATATATTATCAATTTTTTACAATCAAATGCACGTGCACTTAAGTTTGTGGAATATTAACAGACGAGAGAAGGAAGGAGACGAGGGAAAGAGGGAAGAACAAAAAAACGAACAACTTAGATATGATTTATATATATAAGAGGTATATATATATATATATATATATATATTTTGGAATTATATTAAGGTGTATTATTGGACTGATAATAAGGAAAAAACTTAACTCACTCTTTAGGTTATTATGAAATATACTATCCATATCAATTAATAAAAAATGTAATTAGATCAAGAACTATCCTTTAAGACAAAACACATTAATTGTTGATTGAAGGCTCTGTGTGGGTTTGCATTTGTATATAAGAGATTATCATGTTACATTATAATTGTGTTATATTAATGTTAAAACAATACTACATTAGGATTAATGTTATAACAATATTACATTAAAGATACTTGTGTTACATTAGTGTTATTACATTGTTACATTAAGGATGATTGTGTTATATTAGTCTTATAACAATGTTACATTAAGGGTCCACTACATTATTTCCTAAGGGTAAATACATGGACCCATTGGTCAACACATTAAAAGCAATTTTGAATTAATAGGAGAGTTACTTTTGTAGTGCATTCTTTTATTAATTTGATGAAGATAGTAGTAGTACATTTCATAATAATGAGTGAGTTATCGGTCCAATAATGCACTTTTAACATAATTCCTCCTTTTTTTGTCCTAAATTAATTATATGGATAAATTCCACAATGAATAATAAGGACTGCTTATTTTGTTGGTGGGGAGAATGTTTAACTTTCACTGTATGAACCCCCATTGGGACAGCGTCGGGCGAAGTCCCTGTGGTTTCCAACATCCATGTCCTCATCTTCCCATTCGTCCTGGTATTTGTCTGATGGGCCTTCTTGTTCTTCCAGCTGCATTATACATTTTCTTTCTCCCATCTTCACGTCATAGAATCCATTGTTCAGAGGTGTTTAACTGATTATATCAAACTGCAAATTTTGCATTCTAAGAACAATTTCAATGAGTTATTTGACAGATAACCCAACATAGCAGTAAAAGTAAAAACAGAATTGGCATAGCTTTCATCAAACGGTACTAGGCTCTACTTTGACCAAATTCTATCTGAGAAACATCCAAGCATGAGTGTACTGCTTAGTGCCAGAGTTTCTAGTGATGAATAAAGGTTGAAACATCTGCCATCATCTCCTCCTGTGATGGGAGTCGACACTGCCCGAGAGAATGCCTATCCATTTGCTTTGAATTCACAGGGGGAAAGGGCACTGGTACCAGCCGAGCAAAGCTTTATTTCACGTTCCAAACATGAACAAAAAAGAAGCTGATAAAGGCAGGAAACTCATTAAATTCAGCAGATATAACCTTCCAGCAGCAGACCAACAAAGAAAGCTCAGGAGCCAAAAAGTGGTGGAAATACATGCTTTGTATATGGTCCCACTCGATTGTCATCCACTTTCACATTGCCATTGGTGTCAAGAAAGGAGAAATGATACTTGTATCTGGAAAAGGTGAAACAAATTCAAATTACTGTTCTAATTCTTTGCACTATTCCACTTTATGATTCAGTATCAACTTTGTAGAATAGAAGTCTAACGATTGGAGAATACCCTGTGCAATGGATGATTACATCGGCAAGAACCACACCTCCCATCACAAAATATCACAGAACCATCTTTCTGGGTACTTTTCACTTTCTATCTGCATTGTTCCAGTAAGTATTAGCATATTTTCTGTCAATCCATCTCCCCACAGGGTTGAATAGTTGCTTTCTATGGACATCTTTTGATAGCCATGTATCAAAGATGAGCGACTTTTACTTATGATGAAGCCACATGTTATCAATGTGATCTCCACATAACTTTTGCAACAGTCCACCCTCAACCGATCTAGATGCAATATGAATTTCTTTAGCAACTTGAGCAATGTCGATAGAGATGTCAACAGCACTAGCAGCACTACCTATCAAAACTACAACCTGTCCGTAACATAACAGGCAATAATAAGGTAAAACTAGCCATTTGATAAATAGGGAAAGTGAGAGAGGAACAAAAAATAATGAAATTGTATAATAAAAATATTTTACAATGAATAGATAGTATTTCAGTTATTACTCCTTACTAAATCCTCTGTTTTCTATTTTGGCATGCTTTACACCTCCATAAAGCAAGGTCAATTCCTAGCTAGACATAGGAAGATAATGAAGCTCTTAGGATAAGATCATTCAACAGGGATGTATATGAATGTTCCATGGAAATTGAACAGTTTTCTATCTATCTAGAACAGGGATGCCAAAGAACATCAGTTGTCGTCAGATTGACGATTCAGAACAGTTTAGGATTTGCTTGAAACACTGCTACTTCAAATGTCACTATTTTCAAGGCGGCTACCATCTTCTTCAACAGTCCTATCATGATGAGTGATATATACAAATACAATTCAATTGGGCAATTCAACTTCCATGAGCCATCCAAAACTAAACTCAGAATTTCAGCAGGGGAGGGAATCAAACAAACATATCTAGTGGCAGTTGAAACACAATAATTCAGAAGCTAGCAGTATCAAAGCAATGCTTCAATAAAATGCAATATAGAAAAGAAAATTGACACATACTTGATCTCGAAAGGGCTCAGGAATTCGATAATTGTGGCAATGCATATGCTTGCCTGGCCATAAATCAATGCCTGGAAAATATAAACATATAGCAATAAGAAGAAAAATAATAATAAGACCAAATAATTTTCACCACAAGTGTTTAATCAGTAGGAAAACATCATCCAAGAATCATTCTAGCATTTTGTAAAAATTGAAAATGATCTTTCAATTGTATTGTGATCAACTCTTTCATAGATTTGTGGTAAAACCTAAACTTGTTGCTCCCAACTCTATCAGTTAGTTTAAAATTTTCCATCCAAAAAATTCTTCTGTAATGAATCTTTTCTTCACCATATGACAACAGAGAGTCTTCTGATACAAGAACTACCAATAATTTCACTCCAGATGTTGCTGTTGTGAGAAACAGAACAGATACTTCAACGAAGACCCAGGATCATTTGTCAGTCATGGAATGGAACTCCAAACACCAAGTGTTAGCAGAGTTTCCCAACGCACCCTATAAAGCCAAAGCTTCAAACTTTTAACAATCATCTAGCATAAATCCAAGACAATTAAGGAATAACTTACACATATCTCTCATTCATTATGTTAATCCAATTCCAATCAACATGTTCAAAAATTTTCAAATATGGAAAATTGGATTCTGATGAACTTAAGACATCAATTTTATGAGAAATTATTGGTCTCCTAGGGAATCGGAACTTGAAAAAACAACATTACAAAACCAATAAATTCCAATTTAGATCATAAGCACCTTGACGAAATTTGAATTCATAGATGAACAAAATCCCAAATAGCAATCCGAAAATAAATGATGAAATTGAAGAATCACCAGGAATTTCTGCAAGACGGGGCTCTGTGAAATGACCATTACAAACAATCACAGCATCAAAAATCTCCTCCACATCAATTGCCGCCGCATCGTCTCCGCTTCTAAACTTCACCCTCCACTTCTCATCCTCAACCAAACCAGCATAAACCACCTCCGTCTCAAATCGAATTAATTCACTGAGCCCAAACCTAATCGCAAAATCCTTGAGATAAAACGAGACCTCCCGGTGACCCGGAAACCTTCTGGAGTCCCTGTGCGGTTCACCAGTAGATACGAAGGGGTAGTCCAGAAAACCCATGACCTCCCTGGGGAGGTTAGTGCGGAGGGAGGCGTAGAGGCTGGAGTGGACTACGCGTCGAGCCGGGTCGGACCCAAGTGGGTCTGCCTCCACTGTGGGAGTGTAGAGCCAGGTTCCACCTTACCAGCTGCTGCTCGCAGAGCACGATCTGTGGCTCACTGGCGGAGCTCACGGGCGGCGACTAAACCTGCAGCGCCGGCCCCGATCACGGCTACGTCACGTGATTTGAACGGGGAGATGGATGTCGCCATGGGCAACTGGTCAGAACCGTTGAAAGTGGCATTGAAGAGAAAACTTTTAACACGATTATACCCGTCAACATAGGTCGGGCGGGGTCTCCTTCCTGAATCCTGCCTGGATAAAAATGGTGATTCGATTTTAACATTTTGAAGCAATTCGGAAATTTTATCTTTCAATAATTTCTGGCTTTGATAAAAATGTCTTATTTTTTCCCTAAAAATAGCTATTCTGTATAATAAACAAATACATAAAATAGATAATATGTTGTGAAATTATTATAAAGTGCAAAGCTAAAGACAAGTAAATTTTTCTCTTTTAGAATGCACAAAAGAGAGGGAGAGAGAATGAAAAATATAATTCTAATGCTTTTACAAAGGATGGTGAAGGCCTTTTTATAGACTTACAAAGATAAGTTTCCAAATTATATTTTTATGGTGAGTTATAAGTTTCATAAATGAGGGTTAATGAAGTTCATTCATATATAAGATGAATGTAAATTATGATTCTGAATATAAGAAGTTTGGTGTTCATCACGCATATAAATCTTTAATTTATAATCGCACGCTTGAATCATGCGATCGAGAATATGTCTACATTAAAAGCTGTAGGTGTGGTGCTCTTAGTTTGTTAGGGTCTCGATTAAAAGCATTTTTAATTAAAGCGAGAGGAATGAAAACTTGGGCCGAGAAAGGGAGAAGAGTCTGATCATTAACATCGTGTCAAAGCATACTCCCTAGGTCCCGATGCCGCTTAGTGGGGCATTCCAATCTTATATTATGGTTCTTGAATGTTGAAGTTATCAATGATTTTGTAGAATATTTACTGGCCCAGATTATACGCGGCATGTTGTTGAACATCGATTTATGACTCTTTTAGATTAATGCTATAAAACTTTGGAAAGATGTGATTTTAGTTACATCTCGCTTATATGCGTCGTGCGGCATTATCTTCGAATAATGTTGTCGAACTGTCTTTAATAGAGGAGAGTCAAAGCGCTGATTAACTGGTCATGTTGAATCATCGATCTTGCTTAAATGCATTTGCATTTAACTAGTGAATCTTTATAATCTTAATGATTAATGATGTGGCCACTATTGTTTCTTTGAAAGATCTTCCATGAAATAAGCTGTTACATTATAAATTAACATCTGCTGTTTGTGATCAAACTTTATGTGAATCTAAAAGGTATTATCATCGCATGTGGCTTGATTGTTTAACTTTGAATCATTTGAGTAAAATAAACTCATATAAGTTGTTCCTTGGAGGTAGTGCAATATATGCTTAATACAATTCCAATGTCTTTGGGTTGCAATGGAACTGTATCTGGCTAATAAATTGACAAAAAAAAAAAAAACAATATCTAGGTGAGTACAGTTAGCAAGATACATAAGTGCACCAATGGTACATGCGCCAGATTCAGTCAGGCCGATTAGGCGGATGCGGGCAGGGTCAGGAGTGCGAGACTGAACTAGGACTCTTTATCTGATTTTTTTTTAAACCAGGCTTTATCTGCTTGTGGGTGTAGCCCGCATCTTATAACTAATCAAAAGAACTACCAGGATGGTGTCCATCAAAATCTATACATTTGCTCCCGAGTCCATTTACCAATACAAATTATTTTTGAAATTTACAAATCGGGCAAGGAACTTTACATGTGTGGAACCCTTGCAAGTGTGTTGGCCCATTTGTATGCGGGATGTTTCGGGCGTCTTCTCGCATCTACGGGATCAAAACACGTCTTGGGCTTTCGGCAGTGGAAACATATGCTATGAAACACCGTCTTGGATGCAGTCGCGGATATCCAGTCTTGAGATTCATATCACATATTTACATGCCATAATTAATTCTTTGTAACAACTTAAACATTAGGATCATCTATAAGTGGGACTATCTGTTTGTAATCTTATATACAGGAGTTATCTTATCAGGAGCATCCTTGTTGAGATCTTACCTCTTATTATTAACCTTGTTCTTATCAGGATCTTATGCTTATAGCATTCGGGATATACTATATAATGGACTTATTCTTATTAGGATCTTATGCTTATTTAGATTTCTCCATCTTTGTCTTTGAACTTATGCATGTACTTATACTTATCTCAAGGCTGTACTTGTTTGATCTCCGTAGGAGTGCATAGTGTAGCATCAAAGTACTTACTGACAAATATTGATTAACATATCACATGCCAGATCTCTAGTAGGGTTTACGGAGGCTTTATCGCACATACTACGGGTTACACTTGTTTGGAGGTAGAGAGGTATCACGGAGATTACGAAAGCGATATCTTGGTATTGCGGAGACTTAATCTTATGGAGTATGTGTAATACTACAAGGCTTATCTTGGTACTTAGTATGTTATACTTGTGCTACGAGTATAATGCAGTCTTCTGAGACTTATACTTGTATTATTGAACTTATTCTTGTATTTCGGATCTTATACTTGTATTAGAAGAACTATACATGTATTTCGAATCTTATGCTTGTCTTCTGAGTATGTATACTTGTCTTACGGATCTTATGCTTGTGTTACAGGGACTTATTCTTATCTTATGAATCTTGCTCTTGTGTTACACGAATTGATTCTTGTGTTCGGATCTTGTTAATGCGAGAGGGTGCTCGTGGGTGCGATAAGTCGGGCAGTTAGAATCATATCACATACAAGAGTCGAGATCGGACTCCTCAGGATCGGACATTGGTCAGCCGTAGGTCTGAGATCCTCCAGTACATATCACGGGTTTATCGGTCGAACATATCCACGGCCTAAACGAGTTGTCGGTTCGCTATCGAGTCGTCTTTTAGACCTCTGATTTCTTATGCTTATAACGGGCTTATGCTTGTCGGATCTCACAGTGGGAGTTTAGAGGTTATTCGTATAAAAGTACCAAAATTAAGGTACTACATCTCATTATGCGGGAAGTGCAGTGAGTCTTCTTGGACTTATTTTATTTTCTACAGACATGTACTTTATGTTATCGAATCACGGAAGTATACATTGGAATTTACAGAGATATTTAGTGTACACCAAAAGTACCACTTGAGTCACCTAAGGCAAATCTGAAGTGCGAGTAGGTACTACATAACATATCTGAAGTACGTGAATACATTGGATCTTTACTATATTCATTTGCTATTCTATTCATTATTCCAAAAGTCTTGTCATATAATTGTTGGATTGCCTAGACCGATGTCTGAATGGTAGGACTGACACAATAAGTAAGAAGTCTGATGCGATCTTGCGGTGTCGTGGCACAAAGCGAGTCTGGAAGCAGCGGCGAGATGCCATCGCGCTGTCGGAGAAATAAAGTGCTAATGTGCCGGGAAATACGATCGAGTGTCGTCCTTGTATTAATCGGAGGAAATCTAGGAAATCTTGTCAATCTTGAAACTACGATCGGAGAAAGTGTCGTCGCTAATCGAGAGAATGCGAGTACAATGTCTTTGAAGCCACGATCGAGGAGAAGTCTTTGTCGCACTAATCGGGGAAATCAAGTGCTATCTGTTTTTGCCCACGTAATATAGGTGCCATGTCATTCAATAAGCTGGTGCGAGCAGTACACGTTATTTGGTTCGGTAACTTCTGCTATCTTTATAATGGGGCCTTCTTAGCGCATTATCTTTTATGACATATTGCCATTTCATGTTCATGTTCATGTTCGTATTTCAATTCGTTTCATGTTATATCGAATTCATGTTTCATAAACATATTTATACATGCATTTCCTATACTTTCCTTATTTCATACCTCTACCATATGGCATTTCGTTTACTTATGCGGGAATCTTCACGTGTTCGCGCGTCGATCGTAATATTAACACATTACATCGATGAATCAGCTTTACTTAGGGTGAATTAATCCAATCTCGGATCATCCGACTAAGGGTGTGGCATTTCGTACCAAACTAGTCAATTCTGGAATTACTGCTAGAACTAGTTTGTACTGTTTTGCAGGTCTTAACATATTTGACATTATCTCTTATACTCTTTTAAAGTTAAGGTGCTACAAGAGTTCTTCTCCAATTGGAATCTTGGTCGGGCTTGAGAGCTGAAATACGTCATTTCTTGAGGACTACTCTATGTTCAAAGCTAGAGCCGGAATTTGGCTTGAACATGGCCCACTTTGAGTAATTTTGGGCCATGATCGAGTACCCAGTGATTCTATTTACGTATGTTTGGTTCTCCCTTGAAGTCTATTTTAATTATCCACTTGAATAACTGAATCGGTAAGAAATAGAGTAAGTTATGCGGCTAAAATCTGAACACTGCTCAAAATAGAGCGGGGTGTGCAGGTGCATGTTTGACATGCGAATTGCATGTTCGGTCCCCATTGACATGTGCAAAGTACATGTTCAAGGTGTGCGGTACATGTCATGAAAATGCGAATGTGTATTTTGTTCCCATTTTCCATATTTCACTACCCGAATCAACTCTTCCATATACACCTCAAAACCATTTACTATGCATCTTGTAATCTATTTTTCTACCTCAGAATTATCTTTCATTACTTATCTTTCTTCAAATCTTCCATGATTCTTCCAAAACCATTCTAATATGGGTTATAACCCATACTCAAGCCAAAATATGATGATTAGTTAGGGTTGTTCACAAGCCTAACAGTGCCAATTAATATGAAACCAGCTCTGGGAGGATTCCATACTTTTCTTGTGTCATTTAGAGTTTTACCAACCTTAATTTCATTACATCTTTGGTTAGGATGAAATCCTAACAAACCTAGGTTTAGGGCAAGCTCCTAACCATACAATGGCATGGACCTTCACATAAACTTGAGAATCCCATACAAAAATTCATACCAAAGTCAAGCATCCATAC
The DNA here is from genome assembly GCA_016808115.1 of Tetrastigma voinierianum. Taxonomy (NCBI): domain Eukaryota; kingdom Viridiplantae; phylum Streptophyta; class Magnoliopsida; order Vitales; family Vitaceae; genus Tetrastigma; species Tetrastigma voinierianum. The sequence continues at coordinate 17,995 of JAEQBH010001212.1, read as the reverse complement.
AATTCCATACTTAAGTTCAGTTTCCATACCTTGGCTTGATTCCCCTCCTCCTCTTCTTCTCTTCTTCTTCTTCCTCTCCTTCCCTTTTTGCTCCATACGTGAAGCCCTTGTTTGGAGACCAAAAATAATCCATTTTGGTCTCCTAACTATTATAAACAAAATTTATGTTATTTGCCTTATGGTCCTCCCTCTTTCTAGGAATTACACCACAATTCCAATTATTTATACTTTGGCCTAAATTCTTGTTAACTTATGACTTTTAAGTCCCTTTTTGGACAAATTACAATTTTATCCTTAAATCTTGTAAATTTAAGTTCGTTTCCATGTTTATATTTAACTCACGAAACATTCAAATTATGCTTACAAAATACCCTAAACATGTCGAAAACTGATAGGGTATATTTTGGGGCGTTACAATGACACTAAGATATGGTACTTCAAAACCAAGTAATTCTTCACTTTTTTCATAAGGACAAAATGGGTCATTTTTCACGTCAAGTGAATGGATAACCATTAGAAAACTTAAAGGGTGCGTTTTATCCATATAAAAATCTCTTTAAAAGCTTCTTAGTATATGTCAATTGGTGAACTAAAACTCCAGCCAGAGAAATACTCCGATCATAAAATTAATTAGGACCAAATTTGTATATATACAAATTTATGACCTTTATTACCAGGAATATATGCTCTATTCATAAACAAGCGTAAAACTTGTTGATTGATTTTTTTTGTATAGACCAAACTATGCAAACAAAATTATGACTCTACTATCAAGGACTAAATAAAGTCCCCGACAACGGCACCAAAAATTTGTTCGACTAAAATGTGATATAGATAGCCCAGTGAACAAACAAGATTATATATAAACAAATTTATGGAGCTACCCAGGATTTATTATCTAAATCCACAGAAAAGGCACCAAAAACTTGTGTATTTTGAAATGTAGTGAAAATATATGTTTGTCCCTTTTTTTTTGTAAGCTGGATTCATTAAAGATTTTGATTGGTGCTTAATCAAGTGCACAAAATCGTGCAAGTAATAAAAGTGGATTTTCATTAAGTCTAGATATCGTTCAACGGGGATTGAGGATGAACCACAAAATCAACTATCCCAACTACTTAAGATCCTTACTATTTGAACTCCAATATTAAGATGATTGGAAAACGAATAAAATAATACTAAAGTAAATTCATTAGTGTACATAAAATATTAATAAGAATAGAGTTGAGAGTTCATTGAGTGGGACAGCACTGGAACATAGATCAATGAATAATTGTCAATTTCTGCATCATTTTGAATCTTAGCTAAGTCATAAGTTGGAAAGCTAAATTTGTCAAAGATGCATTTGGTATAGTTTGTATTTCTCCCTCAACCATACCTTTCACCCCAATTAAATTATGTTCATTTAGTTATGAATTTGTCGTACTTGTAAGATATAATCCTCTTTCTAAGATTTGAGTATTTCTCCTTTTCAGTACTTCATACTCAAATCTTAAGGCGGAAAGTGCCACCCCCATAAACGGGGATATTGCAAGCCTTCCATTGAGGTGGTACCTCATCCTTCAATATTAGTGAAATTCTCCATTTCCTTGATTAGATCCTTGCTATACGAGATCGAGAATCCCTTTCCATCATAGAGAGGAGAAACCTTTGTTGATTAAATGCGATACTTCATAAGACTATCCTCCAAACCATAGGTAAGTTAGTGAACAATAAAGTAATCTTTTCGAGTTCATTAGTTCAAAGTATTAGTCTACCATGCTGATGAGTCAAAGCTGTAGGATTTTCAATACATTTTAAGGAGTTTATAATGGGAATAATGATGAATTGTGCCTTTGAGGCGATAATTATTTAAATTCAATTTGCGGAAAATGCGGTAAGAAATCAAATTTGCTTAAAATCATAAGAAATGTTCTGTGAGGTGAAGTCAAGCTGGAACTTAAGTCGAGACGAGTGGTTCCGACAATTCAAGTCACGACCTCGACAAATTTGGCTTTGAAGAAAGAAATTGAAGAGTGAATAGAGTGAAGTCGTGGCACGAGAAGAGAATTTGAGACAAAATATGACAGTCGAGATTAAAAGAAGTAGTCAAATCGGAAGTTCATGTCGCGACATCATTCGTGCTCGCGACATAACCGGAGATAAATGAAGTTGTGATACCACCATGAGGTCGCGACGAGGGCTGACTACAAAGCCACGAGAACAGCCCTCTCAAGTGAAGGAAATTAAAGCTAATTTTGAAGAAAGGACTTGATGTCGCGACACCCAGCGTGTGAAGAATAACACGGTGAAACTCCCAAATCAGGCGACCGAGGAACTAATGGCGAGACAGATATCGCGACACCGCCGAGGTTGCGACGAATTGAAAGCAAGTAGGTAGACTTATGGAAATTCGTGACACTGATTAGAAGTTACCGGCAAAGATTTTCAAAGAGGCTGAACATAAAGGTCGCGGCAGTTAGAGCGAGATAGAGACATCAAACGAGATCTCGAGAAGATGTCGCGGCGATCTTTGGAGTGGTTTAGAGCATGAGTTGAAATAAAGTGAAATCGTGGCGTCCTTTAGTGAATCGCGACATCGATTACAACGAATCGAAGATGTCGCGGCGTCAGCGATGGATTGCGACATCGATTGAAAAATAAAGGTGAAGTCGTGACATCCTTTGGTGGTCGGCGACATCGATTGCAATGAAAGAAGGTCACGGCGTCCTTGAGTGGTGGCGTCAACCGATGAATGGCGACATCATTTGGGGCACATCGCGACATCATACCCAAGAGATGCTGAAGACAAGTCACGACAATAGAAAACTTCCACGACATCAAAAGAGCTCATAAGCAAAACAGTGAAGTCGCGACGCGCCGTTGAAGTAGCGACCTCAAGAGCTCACACCGGTCACGAAGGAGAATCGCGGCGTCGTGAATTTGTCGCAACATCAATTACAAGAAAGAAGGTCACGACATCAGTCAGCTATCGCAACATCAGATCCAAAGAGTGTTGAGGCGAAGTCGCGCGACCGGATAAAGCGCGCTACGGGCGAGCGGAAAAGCGAGAGTGTGGCGTATGATTGAAGTCGCGACGCCAAAGAGATCCTGATGAAACGATGAAGTCGCGTTGAAAGAGAAGTAATGACATGAACCAGCTCATGCGACGGTGAAGTCGCGGCGTGGAAGAGAAGGTCGACATTCGAAGCGGCCTCGCCGGCGAAGCGTTAAAATCGCGGCGTGGAAGAGAAGGTGTGTCGAGTCAGGTAAGTGACAGAGCAAATGGAGTCGCGGCGTGAACAGGCAAATGTTGATTATTTGAAATCCACAAAATGGGTGCATCGAAGTTAAGGCCCAACTTGAACTCTATCACGAAATACGTTTATCTTGAAAGAAGAGCTCTTGCCTTCGAAAGAGAGAGTAAAGATTGGCAGAAATTTCATTAACAGATTTAATTTTCATACTTCTTTTCTTTGTTTTGCATTTTAACATTTTGATTAGTTAGGTAATTATTTAACTACTTTTAATTTCTGGATAAAGGATGTAGTTGTTGAAGTTGAAGGTGATACGGGAATGTTATTTTCTTCCAGTCTACTTGCACAGTTAGTTGAAGTCAAACAAATTTTGAATTAAACTAGTTTGAATCTGATGGTCTTTTTGATCAGACTGCAATTGGTGTAATGAAGTAATTGAAATGAAACGGATTAAATTTTCTGTTGTTAAATTCTCTTTAAATGTAAGTCTCTGAACTTGAGGACTTGAATGCGCTTCAACGTTTGTTATTATCGATCAAATATTAGTGTCTATACCTTAAATAGGGATTGTTTCATGCTGATTTCCAAGAGGCCCTACATTGACACGAGAGAGGCATTCAAAGAGTTTGAACAAATATCTGAAGATTATGCGAACCTAATATTTAAGGATCTAATAGACTCTAGTAAATTCTGTCCGATAAATCTTCTTCTCATGAAAAAAAGGAATGAGTTGGATGACATCGAATTAAAAGGCCCATGAAGCTGGAAGGATTAAAGCAACCAAATTCGAGCCTTGATGCAGTTCAAATCCAGTGACTAATAAGGATCAATCGAGAAAGAATGAGCTGCATTAATTTTGAGGATGAGAAACCAGTATAGTGTAAACACATGCTTAGCCTATGTCTTGGGAGCTAGTTCCCACTGATTACACATGTTACCCAGGTATAGTATTGAAAAAGGGAAAATACCGGAACAAGAGCCTTCGGATTAAGTAGTTATCAATCCTGCGCATTAGAAAGAACGGGAAGATTAGATGATGAAATATGTCATTAAGGAGGAATCACATGCGTGCACTTCTTCCTTGGGCAGTTCTGTCGAAGTTCATGATAAAGCTATAGAGTAGTCTTGGGAATTGATGTTTCACAGCGATTGTATTTTCTCTCCCTTTAAAAAAACTAAGCTGATTGTTATTTCTTTAATTTTTTTTTTTTTTTATTTTAGTTTTAACATTATTTCATTTGTTCTGGATTTACATGTCTTTATTTCTTTCATTATTTTCAAGGTTGCTGAGGAATATATCAGTACAGAATCGTAAGTCCAAATAGTATAGAGCTTGGTGGTCGGGTAGTTGAGTTAAAGGTGCGAGATCTACGTAGGATCGATCTCTGGACTTAAATCCACTTTATTACTTACATTAGATCACAATGCCTTGCAGATGTGGATCAAAACGAAAGAAATTTATCACAGTCTTGAAATATTTTTAATCAGTATAATTTTCAGAAATATAACAAACAGAATTTCATCAAACGTGTCATAAGGATTGAATAATAGTCACTTGGGTAATAGTGTCGTAAATTTGTATGTCTTGGTTTAGTCCGACACATACCAAATTTATACCCTTAGGATTCTCCCATTTTTGTGTCATGCGAGAGGGCCTCCCTTGAAATCAAAGCAAGATAAAATACCTTTCTTGGGTAGTACTTAATCTTTGGGAACAAATTAAATTAAAAAATAATACCAATCAAATAAATTCAAAATTCTGATCAAATTCTTCCACCTTGTGCGGAAAAATGACTATCATCATTTATCCATTCGAAGAAGAGCTCATCCTTTCAAGCTTGGTTCATATATATCATAACTAGCGATCAAGGAAATTCAGAAAAGGTAGCAATACGAAATAATGAAATATAAATTTTCCCAAACTCCATTTATTTAAACAATAATGAAAGAGAAAATTGTAAAATTTCAGCTTCGAAGGCATAGCATAGTTCATTATAACTCGAGAGAAAATCAAAGAAAACTAACTGAACTAAACAAATTAAATCACTAAAGGAAGCCAAAAGAAAATAAAGAGAAAATAATATATGAAAGTGTTTCAACCTGCCCGGAAGTCACGGATTTAGGAGCTACGCGCAGTGCCCCAAATGTCTATTTATCATTGTGGGCTGCACTTCCAATAATTAGTTAATGGATCACAAAAATTACTCTTAGGTAATTCGCTCTATCGCAACATAGAAAGTTCGTCGCTTCATCAACATAGAAAGTTCTCGTCAAAAGTTTTCGCCTTTATCAATCGCCTTCCGTCAGAGCATGCGTTTTCATTGGCGACTGCTCTGGCTTTTTCTGGATTCTCGTCGCAAACAGTAATTTTGATAAATGTCACAATAAAAATTTACGTACCGCCTTGTTCTCGTGTGGCAACAGAAACGGTTCCCGTGTCGCAGAATTAAATTTGTTGCAAACCGCTTCTTTTACACTCCCGCCTTTGAAACTATCGCAATACATTTTTCTTTTCAACTTATCTACTCGCTTCGTGATGCAGTTTTCTATGTCACGACAGGATTTCTTTGGTTTCTTCACAATTTCTGTTGCGACATAATTTTCTTTTGTCGCGACAGGATTTCTTTTCTGGTCCTTGTTGCTAGTCGAGCTGTTTTGCAGCACATAGAGCATCATATACATACTACTTCTCGTTGTTTCATCTCACCTTTCAAATTTATGTCTACCGACTTTCTTTGTCGCAACAAAATTTTATCACTCTCTATCTTTTATTGTCGCGACAAAAAACTTCTTTGTCACGACAAAGATTCTGCCTTCAATTCTTTACAATGTCGCAACATTAATTTCTTGGTCGTCATTTGTCACGCCCCGAAACCCACCTTAGCACGATCGTCATTCACACCTCAAGCCTTCAACCCGGCTGTTGCCTAGCTGCCAAACGACACTAACCTTCCTCAGAATCGATTTCATTCCAATTACCAAATATATGTTCAAAGTAAATGCGCAACTTTCTAAATTGCTAAATTCTCCAAATTCAAATTCATACAACAAAATTACTTCTAAATATCCAAATCTCAATTATGCATGTCATATAAAGCTATTCATAATATAACAATATTTGGGATCTCTCAAATCCAACTTTGTACTAATATAAAAACGAATGTTATCATCCGCTTTACTCAATTAACTTTCAAAAACCCAACATTTTTACATAAACATGAACTTTTATTAAGTTCAACATGATCCAACATAAAGTTCTTAACTCAAATCATAATGACGACGAATCCTCAACCTAGCCATCACTCCCTCGCGAACTAAGCATTCAAAAAATACAAGCCAAAGAATTGAGCGAAGCAGAAAAACTCAATAAGAAATAATACTAATAATATTTTCATGAATAAAAAAGTTTTCAATCATATAACAAATAGGGAGATGCTTTCTTTTATCAAAACTTTGATTCAAAATGTTGGAACATTAACAAAATATACTTCCAAAACATTCTCACATCCATTTCTAATCGCTCATATCAAATGCGATCCAAACAATTTCATATCAAATTTCATTCAAACACTTCATATCAAATCCAAAATCAAATACATTTCAAATATATTTTTCTCTCGGGTCATCAAATATCAAATGGTGCCTACTACGCTGGGACTTTCAAATGGGTGTATTAGCTTCAAATTGTTCCTTTTAAGGTACGGAATCAAACACACAAGCACTAGTAACCTTCTAACCTAAAACCCCTGTGAGGTCGGGGTTCAAATCAATTACATTCCCCACCAAGAAAATGTAAAGGTCAACTATTATATCCTGTTGACAAGGGCCAAATAGTGTCAACTATTATTCCCATTGACAGGGCCGAACTAACCAGAGTCAAATATTTCATTCAAAAGTTCAAATTACAAAACATCATATCTCCACATTTTCTTTTCGTGAAACAAAACAAATCTCAAAAGTACAATCTTACAAAACTACTTTTTGATCCCCTCGGATAATCAAATAAAACAAGTAAAAATTTTTCATAAACCAAGATTATATATAATTCAGTTAAAACAATTTTCATCCTCAAATGAAGTAAAAAAACAATTTTCTTTTAAAGATCCGCATTAATATCCCTGCATCGCATATTATATATAAAAATAATAATTCTTCAAAGTCTGCATTAGAATCCCTTACCTCAAAGGAGTACTTAAAAACTTTGAAAGAGCTAATCCGCACCCGCTTCAATGAAATACATTTCCAAACAATAAGTGAAGAAACATCATCGCCATTTTATTATTATTTTAAAGTTTCTGATTTGATATTCTTAACAAAATATTTACTTGCCAAAAATATATATCTTTAAATATTTATCAAATACATATATTTATAAAAATTTAGCCTTTTCTAAATTTATCTTATTTGTTTATTATTATTTTCTTTCTCAAAAAATTATCCTCAAATATTTTTTTCTTTTCTAAAATAAATCTCGAATATCTAATTACTTATTCCTTTTTTTTTTTTTCAAGCATCCATTATGAATCGACTTCCTAAATTTCTTATACCTAAGCTTTTCAAGACTTATTCATAACAATAACTTTTCGGGTTTTTTACCACACTTTTGTTTTTTTCACTTATACCAATCAAAATCATGGAAATATATCATTTGACTTTTCAACCTACTTGGTCATATACACTGTTCCTATCCCCCTACAATCCCAATTTATGCTTTTTTTTTTTTTTCCTTTTACTTTTTAATTCTCATACTCAAAGCAATTCAGTATGACACTACCAATTCTTATTTTATTATTATTTTTTTTAAAAGAACGAGAGTGAAATCTAAATCTGACTTCTTCAGGGTTCATCTAAACTAAAAGAAAATTAAAGAATCTACATCAAAGAAATCTAGAAAAAATAAAATAAGGAAGACCTTACCTAGAGAAATTTGTTCTTCAAACTCTGGGGATCCGAAAGTTCGCACGTTCTCGGGAATTTACCAAATTCGTAGAGAAATCTGTTAAGAATAGAAATAATTTTCTTTTTCTTATTCCAATTTATAACTAGGGTATTTATTAGGAAATTACCTTTACCCCTCTTCTTTCATTAAATTAATCAATTAATTACTAATTGAATTATCATTATTATTTTCATAATGTCTAATTAATTATCATTATTATTTCAATAACTTTATTTATAAAATCATGTCATTATTATTTCAGAAGACTATACTCTATACAAATTCTCATTATTGCCTTCCCAGAATTCACACTCGCGGTACACCCCGTCATTATTATTTTCCCTAACTTATACCTATATACAAATTCCCGTGGGGTGTTACATCATTCCTCTTGTGTTGCTCTTTGTTCGTCAGCGATGAGAATTCACTTCCTTTATGTTTTGTTTATTCGCGATAGAGATTTTGTTGTTTTCATAGAATTCGAATGTAATGTCGCGACAAGATTATTAGCGGCATAAATTTTCCTCGAAGTCACTCCATGATTAAAAACTGAGCCACGAACATAAAAACAATTCTTGTCTCAATTTCTACCAGGCTATTCTTCCGATTCGTTGCTTAATGCAGCTTATCTTTTCGCCGCGACAGTTCATATGTTAATCTTCGCGATTTTATGTCATGGCGTACAAAGTGACGTCACACAAAAGCCCTGCCATCTGCCTTTATCATCATTGCCGCGACAGTGTTGGTAAGGTCGTAATAGTCTTCTTTCATTCTTTCTTTAGCAATGTCACATTACAGAACTCTCTTTTGTCGAATATGGATTCCGCATTTACGCTTGGAAGTTTTATCCTGACTTCGCTTGTTACATATAGATGTCGTCGCGACATAGTTCTTTGGTCTCCGCGTGAAATCCTCGCATGACACAAAACTATATCATGACAGAGAATGCTGCAATTTCCACTTTTCAAGACAAATATTTCCAACTTGACATTATTTTCCCTAATTTGCAATTAGCTTTAAGTATGACAGCTACTATCAAAACTAATCTTAGTACTTCGATTTTTTCGACAAAGTCAAAATCTAAAAAGTAAAATAAGAATTTTATTACATACCATAGAATCAAATATTTCATACATTATCAAAACTCCTTGACATTTGGCAGCTAGTTTGATGAGAAAAATTTTTATTAGGACTTTATCCATAAAACGAACCATCATAATGGAAACACACATCAATCATGCTCTGAACTCATCACAAATCCATGGTAATAAGCCACACTCATTTAGAAATATAGTAGTTGTGGAAGTAACATTAGGTCTTTGATGTAAACTCTCCATATAATACGATCACACTAAAACAAAGTCACAAATAATGTATAAATTACTCATATATGACCATCAAAATTCTCATTGGTTTTAAATATTTATACTGATCCTTTGTAGATCGTAGTTTTAAAGTAATAAACTTCCTTCAAAAGTTGTCCCTTGCATGTCTCCACACAAGACATTAAGTCTCAACCTACCTCAAGACTTATTATCTTATTAAACACAATCAATTGTTCTAAAGTTCAACTTAATTTCCAAATAATCTCTTATGATCTAATTCTCCAAACAAATTTGCATTGCACTATAAATGCTCAACATAAGAACTCTAAAATTCAAAGGTATAACATGTGACTTGTAAACATCTCTTGAACATACAATAATCGTTATAATAACCTTAAACGATTTCCGGCTTAACTGTAATTTTTTTTCTATTTAAGGCACAAATCACAAGATTCTTCATTATGTTTTATTAAGATCGAATAATGTCATCATAATCCTTAAGTAATTGTATCAATATCTTCTACATTTCTTGCTTAAAAATCATTTTAAGAAGACAAAGACTTCAAACCTCATAAACCATGAAAGTAAAATTCATAACAAAAAAAATTGTCTTCATATCTTATGCAAAAAATCATTTTACCGAATCTCAACCAAGCAACAAGGTAGTTTTCATTCCTTAAAATTCTCAAATGTCTATAGTATATATCAATTTTCCATATTGCATAAGGGACACAACATAAACCTAATGAAAGGCATCATTATGCAAAAACAAATTCTTATTCAACCCAATGAATAATCAAAATAAAGAAGCATTACCAATTTGCTCTTCAACTCTACGCGAAGCTATCATCATAGTTATAATCAATCAAACTTAACTTCTTTTCTATGTTAGTCAAAATATAAGATAATCTTAGACTTTAATAATTTATTCAGAAGTGACTCAATAAATCCCATAAACTTCAAACTTTAATAACAATATTAGATCCTTCAAATGTCAAAATTGTTTTCATCGCTCATCACATTTGACTTAAAAGACTTAACCATATTTCTAAAGCAAATAACTATCTTTTGCAAAGATCAGCTTACGCGGTATCAATTTATCCACATGATTCCTCCTTCAACTAAAAATCAAGATAACTGGGTTAAGAATATGGAAAGACAATATTCTCCCTCAAAACAATCAATAAATAAAAGGTAGTGCTACTTGATTCATCCTCAAAATCAAACAAAACCTTAATGTTTAAGGAGTATTAAGTCAATTCAATATTTTCTTACCAATTGTCATAAAATAATCAAACCAATTATATTGTCCATAATGACATGTCCCATAGAAGTGACAAATTCAAATCATAATTCATATTGATAAAAGTATATTCACTAAACCAACAAACAAAATAAAGGCAAAAGTGTGACGCCTCAAAACCGAGGTGTTCGTTGACAACCCGTCAACCTCGCTGGAATACGTGAATGCCTGCAACCCGACACCACCACGTAAAAATTCCGTAGTCTCCTTTATACGGAGCTCTACCCAAGGTACAAACATGTCCCAACAATCAACTTATGACCACATCTACTCCATATACAATTAAAATGAGTAAAAATGGCCACTTGGGCCCCTGCATTAATACTCACAACAAATATATCCCAACCAAAAATATACTACATGGTTCAAGAGTTTTTTCATTACTTTTAATACAAACACATATTAAAATTTACAATTCTAATACATGTTATACCAAAAACATCAAAGTCACAACCCGACTTTCTTCAAAATTCCACTTAAGATGAGCCATTTTCCTCGAACGCCCCGTACCTAAAATAATATTCCCTCGACAAGGTGAGCAATTGTCCAGTAGTGGAATTACCCTAAATAGGTTACTCCCCACCTAAGTGCATATGCAATGATTCAATGTAAACACACACTCAAGTAAATACATGATCCTACTTGAATGTCTACATACCCATTCCCATGTCTCGAGTCCTCATCGACTCCCTCACACTTGCCTAAGCCATGTATGAGAAAACATTGTTTTCAAAACAAAACTTATTGTTCTCGAAAACACACTACTGAATTTCGGTAAAAGTATTGGACTACCCTCCAAGGCGAATGTGTTGGAGAACCTTCCTAAACAATTCATAGGCTCCTCCGACGTGTAATTGTTGGACCATCTCCTAACACAATTCTCCAGAAAATCATCCATTGAAATTCCTTTAGCAACCATGTTCGTTTTTCTTTTCTTTAATGTCATGTACTCACACCTAATCTCTAGGTTACCCCGGTGCATATTAAATGCATTATGCCAATTCAACACAATTTATATCAATATATCAATTATGCATATATTCTCAAATTTTGCACTCATACCACATGTTATTCAATTTTGATCAACCAACACCCAAATTAGCTCACTTGAGCTAATCACAATTCCATTTCCAATCGCCTACACATACAATTATGTTTTATATAATTGTGGCATCATGTTAACACATCAAGTTCATGCATTAACCTATTAATTTCTACACAACTCAAGCCATTCACTTCAAACAATTTCATGCATCATAAACACATGGATGCTTTTAGTTCCTAATTCATACAAACCAGACTGCTTTTTTAATAGTCCCAAACCAAACAAATGGGTCGTTCGTACAGCCCACTTAAACATCGGTTCCACTTTTGTGGAACGACCTCTATGGCCATTTCCGCCTCATACACACCAAAACACAATTTATTGCATAAATTACACCTCACACCGCTAAACAAGCTGTGGACCGTCCAAAACGGCCCATGTGGGCCTTTCTTACTACCTGTCCCGTGCCTGGGATCGATCAAACGGCCACTCACTTCGCCAAACAACCCTAAGCATTTACAAAAACACTTAAACAGGCAACTGGCAGGAGAAAACCCCTACCTAACGGAGTTTTTCGAAACCCCCCGAAACCGGTGTCCACGCGAAACCTTCGCTGCATAGAACTACTTTACTTCTTAGCCCGAAGAAATCCGACGGTCCAATCGGCCGGAATCCTAGAGAGAAGGTGTTCTCTTTCTCTCTCTCTAAAAATCACAAAACCTAAGCTCACTGCATCCCTTCCAGCCTATCGTCAGATTCACCCAAAAGTGGAGAAGAAGGCTCTTTTTGTCCCACACTTGCCACACGCCCCTCTTCTAATCGTCGAGGATTTCTTTATCCACTCAACCCAACCACTTTGACTTTTCTACCCACCTAAGATCACGCCATGTGTCCACGTGGGCCCCACCTTGAGCCCAAGTTGACTGAACCGGTGCTTGACACATGGCACACTATGTGCTACTCAAAGTGCGCCAAGTGTCCTGCACGACGCCGCTTCTTGAAACGTGTAAATTCCATAAACTATCTCGAATTTGTCAAAATCGACGCGGGTAGCTAGATTTCATGATACCATTCCAACCTATGAAGTCCCGCCGGGCTATCAGATATCTAGGAAATTCTCGGATTTTTACCGAAATTACTTATTTATCTTTTAAAATCGAATTTTCTGTCTTACAAAAAGAGTGTAGTGAACTTTAACTAGTCACCAAGAAATCAATTATCTAACATACATTTGTAAAGAATGCTAAGAATACACAAACGGAAATGAATTATCGACTAACACGTTACTCAACTATCCCCATAGACAAACTTAAACAAGTTCTCATTAAGATCATAAACCTATAGCTCGATACTCACGCCCGAAACCCACCCTGGGGCACGACCGGCCGACCACACCCTCAAGCCTTGAACAAGGTTTGAAGTGTGAAACGACACTAACCTTCCTTGTAACCGGATTTTGTCCAAATACCAACACATCGCCTGTAAAGTAAATGCGCAACTTTCTAAATTCATAAATTCCCTCCAAATTCAAAAATTTCACGACAAAAATTTGCTTCAAATATCCAAATCTCAATTATGCATGTCATATAAAGCTATTCATAATATAACAATATTTGGGATCTCTCAAATCCAACTTTGTACTAATATAAAAACGAATGTTATCATCCAAGTGACTTTCTCAATTAACTTTCAAAACCCAACATTTCACAAAAACATGAACTTATTAGTTCAACATGATCCAACATAAAGTTCTAATCAAATCCTAATGATGACGAATCCTCAACCTAGCTACATCACCGCGAAACTAAAAGTACCTGAAAATATGTCAACGAATGGGAGTGAGGCTAAAAGCTCAATAAGAAATACTAATACATTTTCATGGATCAAAAGTTTTCAATCATATAACAAATATGAGATGTTTTTTTATCAAAACTTTCGATTCAAAATAAGTCGGAACATTAACAAAAATATACTTCAAAACATTCTCACATCCATTTCAAATCGGTTTCATATCAAATGATCCAAACAATTTCATATCAAATTTCGATTCAAACACTTTCATATCAAATCCAAAATCTATATTTCAATATATTTTTCTTCCGTCATCAAATATCAAATGATGCCTACTACGTGGGGACTTTCTGTTAAAACGCTGCCACCAGAAATTGTTCCTTTTAAGGTGTAATTTAACCAAACACTACATTAGTACTAGTAATCTTCTAACCGAAACCCTGTAAGCCGGGTTCAAATCAATTACATTCCCACCAAGAAATGTAAAGGTCAACTATTATATCCCGTCGACAGCATAAATAGTGTCAACTATTCTTAATGACAGTACGAACTAACTGTGAGTCAAATATTTCATTCAAAAGTTCAAATTACAAAACATCATATCTCCACATTTTCTTTCGTAAACAAAACAAATCTCAAAAGTACAATCTTATAAAACTACTTTTTTGATCCATGGATAATCAAATAAATAAACAAAACTTTTCATAAACCAAGATTATATAATTCAGTTAAAACAATTTATCCCCAAATGAAGAAAACAAAACAATTTTTCTTTTTTAAAGATCTCGCATTAATATCCCTTACACGTACATATATATATAAATAATAATTCTTCGAAAAGTCGTATTGTAATCTCTACCTCAAATGAGTACTTAAAAGCTTTGAAAGAGCTAATCCGAAGAATTTCAATAAAATATTTCTCCTAAAATAATAAGGAAGAAACTATTATCATTACTTATTTATTCTTAAAACTTTCTTGATTTGATATTCTTAACAAAATATTTACTTGCCAAAATACATATATCTTTAAATATTTATCAAATACATATATTTATAAAAATTTAGCCTTTTCAAATTTATCTTATTTGTTTATTATTATTTTCTTTCAAAAATTATCCTCAAATATTTCTTTTTCTTTTTCTAAAATAAATCTTAACATCTAATACTATTCTTTTTTTTTTTTTCAAACATCCTGTCATGAATCGAATTTCCTAGATTTCTTATACCTAAGTTTTCAAGACTTATTTCATAACAATAACTTTTTTGTTTTTACCACATTCCCTTTGTTTTTTTCACTTATGTACTAATCAAAAATCATGCAAATATATCATTTCTCACTTTTCTAACCTACTTTTGCCATATAAGTACAGTTGTTCATCTCTACAATTCTCACTTTATGTTTCTTTTTTTTCTTTTACTTTTTCATTCTCATACTAAAGCAATTCAAGATGACACCAATTTTATTTTATTATTATTTTTTTTAAAGAACGAGAGGAAATCTAATCAATTTCTTTTCGTGGTTCATATAAACTAAAAGAAAATTAAAGAATCTACATCAAAGAAATCTAGAAAAAAATAAAATAAGGAAGACTTTACCTAGAGAAATTTGTTCTTCAGACCCTAGATCCGAAAGCCGTACGTCCCTCTGAATCAACCCCGCAGAGAAATTCAAAGAAGAATAGAAAGAATTTCTTATTCCACTTATAACTAGGGTATCTATTAGGAAAATTACCTTTTTACCCCTCTTTCATTAAATTAATTAATTAATTACTAATTGAATTATCATTATTATTTTCATAACCTATGCCTATAAAAATTCATGTCATTATTATTTTCCGTAACTTATACCTATACAAATTCCTGTCATTATTGTTTTCCGTAACTTATACCTATACAAATTCCTGTCATTATTATTTTCCCTAACTTATACCTATACAAATTCCTGGGTGTTACATCATTCCTCTTGTGTTGGTCTTCACTTTGTCAGGATATAGAATTCACCTCCCTCATGTTTTGTTTGTCGTGACAAAGATTTTGTTGATCTTTGTTGTGAATTCTGAGTGTAATGTCGCGACAAGATTTTCTTTGTTCCGACATAAATTCTTCATTAAGTAGGCTCCAAGCTGAAAACTTTGTCGTAACATAAAAACAATTTAATTGCGGTCAGACTTCTTTCCATTTCTATTACGATGTGAGTCAGTTTCTTGTCGCGACAGAGTTCATATGTTAATCTTTAGCATTTTATGTTGCGACAGAAGAAGGATTGTTGCGACAAAGTTCCTTTGCCATTTGCCTTTATCATTGTCGCGATAGAGTTAAGGGTGTCGCAACAGTCTTCTTTTCATTCTTCTTTTGCAATGTCGTGACATAGAACTCTCGCTGCTACAGAGATTCTATTTCTATCAAGTTTAAACGACTTCATACGACATATAGACGCCGGGCCGCGACATAGTTCTTTAGTCCGCTGCGGAAATCTCTCATGCGACAGACAAAAACTATATCACGACAGAGACTGCTGCAATTTCCACTTTTTTCCTTCTTTTTTGCTGAAATTATCTCCTTTTCAATTAACACTTACAAAACAAAATTCCGATGATTATTCCATAGTTCGAATAAAAATATATCCTAAAATTGTTAAAAACATGTTTAAAATGGATTAAAATATCAGTTTAAGACTCCATCAAATTCCCCCAACTTAAAAAGTTTTGCTTCACTCCTACAAAGGAAAGAAATTTGTTTCGTCTCCCTAAACAATTAACTTTTATTTTTAAGGACATTTTTCTGTGTAAAGCTCAATTTGGCAGAAACATCAGTCAGTTGTAAAATTATTTATAAACATGTTTCCAATCTAGAATCATGAAGATTTTCAATTAAGTTCTTTGAACCAACAAATAATTCATATGGTGTAAACAATTAAATCATTAAACCCTGATTTGTAAGTGTGTGTTGGTCTTCCATTTTTTTCCTTGGCAGATTAGTTAATCTTCTGAGATAATACTCAATTGACATACTTCTCTTTCATTTTAAAAGTCTCATATGCTTGTTTATCATATTAATATCCACTAATGTAGGTGGCTAACACCAATTCCTTTAAGATCAAATAGGTCTTTAGGTTTATAATGTGTGGCTTGGGCAATAGTAGATAATTTGGACACTTTAAAGTTCAATCGACCTAGATTTCATTGGACAACTTACACTCTCGCCCTTCATCACGCATCCTCGACTTCTCGATTTTAAGTTGCTAACCTCCCCATCATGTTTTTGTGCATCTTTCTACATACTGTCTACTTTGTATTTCTCTTTTCATTTACTTTAATCAGAGTATGACTTCTCTTCCTTATCTTAGAAGCTTTTTTTTTTTTTTTTACTTTTCATCTGTTATCAAGGTTTTTGGAATGATGCAATGGTTTGTCTTTTTAAGCTTTCTACCTCCCTTAATGAACTTTGGGTCAGTAACTCCCATACCGGTTGGCATTAGGTACTAGTGCGAAATCAATCTCTAAGAACTTAATTGTTCACTGAAGAAGGCTATAAACCAAACTCATTCCCTTCGTTTTTTTTTCTTTTTTTTTTCATAAATCTTCTTTTCTTAATATTCTCATATCTCTTCATCTCAATGAGTTTAGTCTTTTCTTACTCCCTTTTCTCCTTTTTCTTAAAATAATATTCCCCCAAACTTGTCATTTTGTCATTTATGTACTTTGTCTTGTAATCTCAGCAAATATGGTTCTTACTATAGGATTATGTTTAAGGAAGGAAATTGGCTTCATTTGTTGGTTGATGATGAGATTGGTTATAGGCTCAAATATGAACTAGTATGTATGCTTATGCATACTGGCAATGGTAGCTTTGAAAGGCTCAAACTTCCAAGGATGGCCTAAATCATTTCCTAGTGGTATTTCCTAGGATTTCGGGTTGACTAATAATCCAACAAGTTCTAGGACATTGGAGATATTACTGTGATGGATCCCAGAAGATGTTCATGATCTTAGCACAATTTGTTTTAGAGTTACTATTGACCATGTGCAAAGCTTATCAGGATTTTTTATAACCAAACTATTTACACAAATAGAATTATAGGTCTTATATGTTTCATCAATTTATTAAAACCTTCCTTATTCTTGAAGTTCAACACATTTATCAATATCTTTACAACTTTCCTTTCAATTCATCACATCCTACTCCCTAATGCATCTATCGATGTTTGTTTGTTTTGTGGATGTGTTGTTGTGTTATTTGTCGCTAGGAATGTCCAATAAGATCAACAATTCGGGCCGTAGAATGTAACACAACAACAACTCAATTCCATCAACAATTTAGCTCCACCAAACAATTCACAACCTATTTAGCAATTCC